>PVKS010004058.1:0-97127 GCA_004027875.1 Aplodontia rufa
TTTCAAAATAGTGAAAAAAAAAAAAAAAACTAACACAGAGCAGGGTAACACTTTAGGCTGACTGAGGTGGAGGCCAGGAATTGGTCCAGGCTCTAATTCCCAACAGGACTCTTTTCTCATAATGTTAAACACTTCTGGTGAGAGATCGTAGGATTGTTTTAGGATCAATTTGGCAAGAAAGTGAAAGGACAAGGAACAAATAGCCACTATTTTTGAAGGGTTCCTTCATGTCCATTTTGACTATTTTAAGCCCTGTATATCAGAACTTTGCGGTCAGTACTGTTGTTATTTACATTTTTCATATGGTAAAACTAAAACTCAGAGAAGTTGAGTAACTAGCTCAAAGATCCACAGCCTGGCCTCCTGTCACAACACCACATGCGCACTAAACCACTACATTGTCATTGAGCAGCAGGCAGAGAGAAATCGTAGTGTTAAACTATGGCAACTAGGCTAGAGAGAAAGGTGGTGCAGAAAGGAGGAAGCTGAGACTGTTGGGGGGAGGGCAGAATAAAAACAACATGTAGAGATTGGAAAGCTACTGCTGTGCGTGGAGGATTAACTTTTAATTTTAAGACCAAAAAAAGACATCAACTAACCTAATTACCCCTAATTTTATGTTTTTAAAAGTCAACATATTTCTAGGCTCTGACTGAAGTAACCTAGACCATTACAAAATCCCCAAGAGAGAGAGAAATACTAGTGCACTGTGTTAGAAAGCCCCATCCTGGAAGCTGGAAAAGCTGAGCTGTAGCACTAACTCTCCTGATTTTGGTGTGACCTTGGGGAGATGCCTTTCCTTTCTGGATTACATGCATAGACCCACAACTCGGTCTGCTTCATTTCCTGGGATGCTGGCCTCTGCATTCACAGGTTTCCTGATTGCAGTAAGGAAGTTCCTGCCATGGAAGAGCAAGGTCAGAGAGGACAGTATAGGTTGTTAACTTCCTGCCAGAGCCAACCATTTGTGATACAGAGAGGTGTCTGCATCACAGGAGCAGATGCCTGCAAAGGGGCCAGGCTGTCAGGTTTAAATTTCTTTCGGTTGCTTCAAGGAGACCAAGAAGAGAGCTATTTTTAGCACCTAAGATGTCATCCATCCAGGATGCAGGGAAGCTCTTCGATTGGTTCTGAAAACAGTGTTGGTACTTGGAGCTTTTTTTCTCAAGATCTTAATTATTTCAAGAATCTTATTTAAGGGACTGGAGTGGTGGTCAGTGGTTATGGCACTCACCCGGCCTGCGTTAGTACAAACCCCAACACCACGTACACAACCAAGTGTCAGAACAACGAAAGCCATGTGAAAAACTAAATAAAAATTGATTCTCTGTCTCTCTCCTCTCTCTCACTGTCCATCAATCTTTTAAAAAAAAAATCTTATTTAAGAACTATTTGGCCCCACAGGAGGCAGAAACTAGCCAAGACTTGATTTTTAGAATCCAGAGAACAAAGGCTTCATCATATGAATGATAATCTGACTTAAAAATGAAAAGGAAGGATAAGCAAGGTAGCTAAATTTAGTATAATATACCTCATCACAAAAATCTGTTTATAAAAGCATTTTCATCTGTTACCTCACCTGATTTCTTAACACCCTATATAAAGCAGGTATGGTGGCACATGCCTGTAGTTCCAGCAGCTCGGGAAGATGATGAAGGAGGATTGCCAGTTCAAGTCTATCCTTAGCAAATTAGCGAGGCCCTGTCTCAAAATAAAAATAAAAAAGGGTTGGGATGTGGCTCAGTGGTTAAGCACCCCTGGAATCTTATTTCAATTCTTGATTAAAAAAAAAAAAAGCAAAACATAATGTCCTAAAAAGTACAAATCTATTATTCACATTTTGCATCTGACAAACATGGAGAAGGATAGAGGAAAGGAATTTATGTTTTCTGAATACCTGCCCCCTTCTAGGCACTACGCAAGGCATATTACAAATGTTCACTTTTATATTAATCTTTTGTGTTAGAACTGTTTGCCTCCAAGTTTGCTCGGAGAGGTTAAATAAGTTGTCCAAAGTATATGGTTTAAAAAGCAGTAGTTCTAGAATTCAAACCTACTTGTCTTACCCACAGTCTGTGCTCCCTCTTCAGCATCACACTGTACTGGAGGCTTGGCCCTAGATTTTGGGGGTTTTACAGACAACTCTTAAGAGTCTTATGATGACAGTATTGTCCCTGAACCTTCACTTCCTCTAGTACATATAGCCTCAGTCATGTGTGAATAGCCTCTGTAATTCTTGAGAGAATTGAAACATGTTCTTATTGTGGATAAGCAAAGAGCAGGAGCTTAGGCTTTTTCATACCCAGGCAGTTTCTGGGTCAGCTTCCTGGAAGATGCCACAGTATCCAGGGAGATGCTTCTCTGCAGTGAATGAACTTTCCTGGATGGCAAGTCTGTCACCTCTCCAGGGTAGAGGTACTGCACACCCTGTACAAGCACTGTTTCTTGTGCAGCCTGGGGGAAACTGCTATCTTGAGACAAAGAATGTTTATGTAACTGCGATATGTACAACTTTGCACAAATTCTTAGTGGTAATTTCAACTAACATTTCTATCCAACAGAGTTTCAGTTCCTGCATTCAGCTTATGGTAGGAGAGCTATTTTTCCTCATCTGTATTATAGCCTATGAATGTGTTATCTTGTAACAATGGTAGAACCCCTCTCCTTTCCTCCCTAAATCCCATCCCCTAGGCTTGGGCTCCCCCAGGTGGCTCAGCAGCAGTTCCTAAAGCATGCAGGAACATGTCTGATGGTGCACAATCATGGGTTGGAGACACACATGAACCATTCCCCTAGGGCAGCAATGAAGGATTATGGCACTAAAAGGCGTCTCTCACCCTAACCTGGCTGCTGAATCCAAACAAATAAACCAAAATTTCAGGGTCTGTATGTGGCTCCTCTGTTGGCTTTGTGGCAATCTCTTTGAAGGAGTCCCTGGATTCTGCCTATTAGAACCCAAAACACCAGTCTGCCCCAGGATCAGATTTCCCATCTCCGTCAGCAGTCTGACATGTTTGAAGACCTGGTGACTTTAAATGCAGTCTGTTCCCTTAGCCCAGATCTTGAGCTCTGGGCTCATCTTCGGGGCATTTTCCTAGATGGTGAAAAGGTGAGGGCCAAGTGTGCCATTGAGTCAAGGGACCAAGAGCTGAGTTCTTGGGACAGTGTGGACTCCAGGCCCAAGGCACCACGGGAACTTCTGGGCACCTGTGAGGGTCCCAGCAGTGTAACTTGACTAGGTCCTTTTTGTCATAGACAGGAAGGGACCATGGGAAGGACTTGCACTTCACCACCCTTACCTGGGCTGCTCAGGATAATGTTTCTGTTAAATCTCTGCACACTTTCTCAACTTTTAACCTTAATTATCTAGATGTCAGAAATTGAATTTATATGCAGCACATCTTTCAGAAGATGAGCGGTGAAATTTCTTGCCACTACTGTGGGCTGTGTGATCTTGGGCAATTTGCTAGTGTATCCAGGCCATAGATAAAGTTTTATTCCACATGGATCTCTGAGACTCTTTAAATGCTAACATCCTAGCCTTTTACAATTGTTTTATTTCAGTTTTGATAGCCACAACCTGTTTCACTTATCATTTATGGGGAGTCATTTTTGTTTGTTTGCCTCAAGATATGTGAACTTGGACATAAGTCTCCATGAAAAGTTAAAGAAGGTCTCATGCTTCCCCACCCTTCTAGTTACAGCATCTGAAATGAAGGTGCATAAGTAGTATGGATGGAGCTCATAACAAAATATTCTGTGCCAGGCCCTAAGTTGGCCCTTTGAAGATACAAAGACCAGAAAGACAAGGTCCCCAACTCTCAAGGAGTGTGCAGTTTATTGGGGATAAGCCAAGCAAATACAGGGGCTTGTAAGAATCACAGGAGCACCAGGGATAGTCAACTATGTGGGGTGCATGCAGGAGCCATGGTCAGAGGGTAGCGAGAAGACTTTGTAGTACATGTGAGTCTGTAGCTCATGATTGATAGGTTAACACAGGTTTACCAGGTGGAGAGCTACTGAGCTAGCAGTATGGATGAAACCCCTGAGATGAATAGCTCTTCCTCTGCATATTATGGGAATGATAAGCAATTGGTGTGCTGTAGTGTGGACTAGATCTTGGGGTCCTTGAATGTTAATGGACTTCAGATCAGCCTGTAGGCAGTAGAGAACCATGGAATGTTCTTAAGAAAGAGGGTTTTGTGATTAGATTTAGGTGTTAGGTCACTATAACTATAGCTGAAAGATTGGAGAGGGAAGGTTTAAAAGCAGAACAGTGAGGAAGCAGTTGGAGTAGTTCTGGTGAGTGGTGCTGAGAGCTTGAATTAGAGCCGTCCATTGCTGTGGGGATGGAGAGCAGATAGCTACCAGAACTAAGACTGAATGACACTTTATTTTTGACCCTAGTGTCAATACTCTAGACCAATCAGGAAATGATACTATTGCCATTTTGAGACAACCAAAAGATTAAAGGACTTGCCCAAGATACCACAGCTAGTAAGTGACAGAGCCCAGGCTAGAACTCAAATTTTCTGACTCAGTACATTATTCAGGATGATGGTCCCTTGCTGCCTCTCTTCTTTGTAAGTGTGCTTAACAGATTGTTCAAGTGTCCGAGGGTGTGAGGGCTCCATATGCAGGGAAGTGAACAACCCAGCACCTGGATGTGGGCAGCCTGCTGTGACTGGCTTGTGGCCCTTTACTGCCAGGGGTTCTCTTTTGTTCTGTCTTTTTTACTTAAAGGATAACACATATAATGTAGTACACTAATCTTAAAATGTAAAGCTTAACAACATTTCTACATGTGATGCACCTATATGTAGCTATCACATAGTTCAAAGTATACAGCATTTCTAAAAGTGGCTCTTTGTGGCACCCAAGAACAGGCCTTCCTGTCAGAGCAACCTCTTCTACCACCATGTAGCTAAAAAGCTTTAGTTGGCATTGTTTTCATTCCACAGCTAAGCTCTGATCACTTACTGCCAACAGAATGGGTGACTTTATAATTACACATGGAAGAGTAGGATCAGCTGAGTCAAGTTGATATTTGGTTTTTTTAAGTTTTCACATTTATATAATTATTTAAATTATTTAGTTTTCAAGTATATAGAGGACATACAGAGAATACTGAAAATACCCCTTTGTTCAGGAAAATGTGTAGTTTAGAAACATTTAGTAAAAAAAGACAATAAGAAGCACAGCTGTATTTGCTTCTTTTCTGATTAATCTGCAACATTGTTTTACTGTGTATCATGCTGTTTTGTTCACTCCCTGGTTGGCGTGTGGCTGTGTTGCATCCCCAGCTAGATTGTAAGTACCCTGTGTGTGGTGACCGTGACCCACGTGTGTTCCCGTCTACCTTGGCGCTCCCCTCAGTGCTGAGCGCAATTAGACCTCAGTACTCTTTGGCTAATTTTGATTTACTTTGTCACACAGTCCTTCAGGCTAATGTCAGACTTTTGGCTAATGATGCAAATTATGGTGAAGTACACTCCACTTGGAGGAAAAAAACTGGAGTCAGAACCTCTAAATTCTCCAAGTTGGTGCAGCCAAATTCAGGGCTCCTGCTCACTGGTGGAGTCCTAGTAAGGTCCTGGGGGGGGGGGGGACATGGGCTTGCTCTGACTCCCCAGAACTACATGTTAATAGTTGTTTTGGGTGGCCGCAGATTTCCAGCCACATGGAATATCAAGTTCTAAATTTGGAGACATCGTGATAAGATTTTCCAATGCTAATTGGATCCTTTATTAATCCCTTTCATGTGAGCACTCTGCTCCCCATAAAGAACCCAAGATGATTGTTTAAAATGAACTTCCCTCCTGCAGTGTCTGCAGAGCCATGTCTGGATATCTAGAAGAGGCATGAACTCTATGTACTTGGAGTTCTGCTAGGCCTCCATTTCTCTTTGCTAGAATTCTCCTTTTAGTGTCACTTTCCTGCCCATGATTTCCTTCTCATTCCTCAGCATCTGCTGTATATATTGTGGGCCATTAATGCAAGCACAGAGTCAGCATTTAACAGCTACATTCCTAGCCTTAGTTCAGCAAAAACAGTAAAAGTTCCTGACCTTTTCTAGCCTTAGCAGTTCTGTGATTGAAGGAACAGAGATGTTTTCTATTACCCAGAAGGCAGAAGGAGTTATGAAATCTCTTTGAAGGTAGAACATTCTGGTGGAATTAAAGCATATATTGGCATACTTCCTTCTCAGACTACATTGACACTTATCCCCTTGTTA
Organism: Aplodontia rufa; assembly: GCA_004027875.1. Taxonomy (NCBI): domain Eukaryota; kingdom Metazoa; phylum Chordata; class Mammalia; order Rodentia; family Aplodontiidae; genus Aplodontia; species Aplodontia rufa. Next base: position 6,236 of record PVKS010004058.1, read on the forward strand.
AAATGTTTCAAGTATATCTGACTATTGTCAGTACAACCCCACCTCCTGCTAACATCCCATATCCCATATCCAAGACTTCTAAGACCTTATTTGAGTGGAAAAGATATTGCTTAAAATTTACCTTTTTACCATATATGCAAAAATTTGGGTCAAGAATGTTTCTCCTTTAGTGTTTGAAAGTAGAATAAAAAGGCCTTTGTATTCTTTGGAGCCCTGTTTCCTCCCTCCTTCCCCTTAGATACCATGAAGGTAAGTTTTTTGAGTTGGTCCCACTTTTAGAATATATGAAATGTTATCTCTCAAATTTCTCAAGCTGAGCTTTGAGTCAGCCAGGGAAATCTCTATGGATCTCACACTGGGCCTCACCCCTGTTTCACACGTACCTACCTCAAGTTGGCATTTGCTTTTGTGGTGGCCTAAAGGATCACATCCAATTTATGAGATATCTTAAGTGGGACACCCAATAGCACCTCAGCAGGAGATATTCAGGGGTATGCAAGAGATTTGTCTGTCTGACCTTGGCTGCATGTCCAGAATGAGTTAACAAGGAGTATCCCACTGGATTACTAGGAATACAGCCACAGAGCCCTGCACCTTTTAAGCTGGCATGGCTATAGCTTAATCCCCTGAAAGGTTATGGTATTCCAACAACTTACCAAATACACCTCCAAATGAAATTTCAGACAAAAAGGTGGGGGAGCTTAGTTAATATGGCCCAGTGCACAAAGGCTCCCAAGTTGATCCACATTATAAAGTAGCTGAGAAATATACCAGAATCTTTTTCCAGAAGGTCAGGTAGAAGAAAGTATTATTCATGGACATGTTCCTGGTTTTAGTACTACAGAGAAAATCCTGACTCTCTTAGCATAACCGCAGATTTCCTCAGTTTTCAATCATTTGGAAACTCACTTCAGTACTGCTCCCAATCCACTAACCCATCTCAGAAAGGCTGAATCATTCTGTGTATCTGAACAGGCCCTTTGGGTTATATGTTTCTGTCCAGCACAAGACCCTTGCTTTGTGTCTGTGATTGGTGCCCACTTCTTATTTCTGCCTAATGCCATTCTTGTGTCTTCCCTTAAGCCACTCTGCTGATGAAACAGGCCTGGCCACAGAACTCGTCTTCCTGTGGCACTGAAGGCACCTTCCACCTCCCAGTGGACACCGGGACCGAGAATCGAACTTACCAAGCATCCTCTGCAGCTTTCAGTAAATACAGCCTGTCTCCTCCTTTCCTTGTTCCCCTTGGTTGGGACTCATTTGTTTCTTAGGAAGAAAGGAAAGGGAATTTTTAAAAAATGACATTTAGAATATAAATACTATTTTAAAAGATTCTCCTAACCATACAAAAAGTTGTCCTTCCTCCTTCAGGAAAGATCTCTTTGATCATGCACCCACATCAGGGAGACACATAATACTGAGGGAGGGAGAAGGAATACTCACTTGGCCAAGAAATTTGATTATGGAATGACTGTTAATGCATTTCAGGGGAAAGAACAGAGGGCGCAGTTTGAAGACCTAAGTGTTCTTGGACAGAGAGGGATTTCCCTTAATACAGGGTTTTTTAACCATGGTACTGTCGACTTCTGGACCAGATAATTCTCTGTTGTGGGGGGATTATCCTATGCATTGTAGGATGTTTAGCAGCGTCCCTGGTATCTACCCCAGATGCCAGGAGTAAACTGCCATGTGACAACCAAAAGTGTCTCCAGACATAGCTAAATGTCCCCTAGGGAGGAAAATTGCCCCCTTTTTTGAAAAACACTGCCCTAATGGAAGCTATACTATGGCAACAAAGTACATACATTGACAGAAGCCATCTGGCCTCTCAGGTTGATCATGTTAATCTAGAGACTTGGTAGGGTCACTGGTGCTACCATTTTTATGCCTGATGTTTAACACAAAGTGGTTCCACTGAGAAAATGAGAACCAGTGGTTAGAAATCACTGAGTGGCATTTTGTGCCTTGTGGGGAGTTATCCAGTAGAGGAATGGCTGACTTTGGACGTGGTAAGGACTTAGCCTCCGACTTGTGCCAGCAGGGGCTGGATAAGACTTTAGCTGGATGTTACAGTGAATTACTAGTCTACTAAGTAAGTAGACTAGAAGAATTCATTGTATTTTCTTTTCTTTAAAATATCCAATTCCTTTCTGTTTGTTACCACTACCTCTAAATGTGAATATGAACTGAGACAGGATAGATCATCTTTTGGAGCATATGCTTTCATAATTATTCATTTATTTATTTATTTATTTATTTTACTGATACTGGTTATTGAACCCAGGGGTGCCTTACCCCTGAGCTACATCTCCAGCCCCCCCCTTTTTTTTTCTAACAAGATCTTGCTAAGTTTCTTAGGGCCTTGCTAAATTGCTGAGGCTGGCCTCAAACTTGTTATCCTCCTGCCTCCGTCTCCAGAATCACTATGAATACAGGCATACACTACCATGCCCAGGACCCTCTCGTTTAGTCAACACTGTAGTCTTAAAGTCATTTGGGTGGATTTTCATCCCAGTTTGAAAGCTGAGGCTCCAAAAGATAATATGACCAGTGCTACAAAACTAATAAGCAGCACAATTGAAAAAGCTATCACCCAGGGATAAGATTCTGTTTCTTACTTTTTTTGTGAGGTTGATTTTACTCTCTTTAAGAGATAGATAGCAGCTCTCTGGAGGTTTTCCAGATACTTTAGGTAGAACTGAATGAGCATATGTGTTAATTGGCATAAACCTATTCTTTCATACAACTGAGATAAATGCATAAAGATACCTAAAGTATACCTACCATAGTGCAGCAAAAAGAGGCCTGGAGTAGAACCCAAGAGTTGATTCTAGACTTTGTTCTGGGTAGCTTTAGATGATTCACGTCCATGCTTTGGGCCTTGGTCTTTTGAACCATAAAATGAGGAGCCTGAATTAATTCATCCTAACGTTCTCAATATCTATTAGATGCCTGATTCTCTCACTCCCCAGCCCAGGGATCTCCTTTCCAGATGCTCTTACCACTAGTTGGCCATTATGCCTTTGCCCAGGTCTTCAGGGTCCAGGTGCTCTTTCTCTCCAGAGGCAGCCCTTTCCGCAGGCAGTCCCAGTATCAGAAGGCCTTGCTTTCTACTATTTCCTGGCTTCCTGAAATCCCATTGTAAACAAGTAATGTTTAAACCCGTGGAATTCTTTATGGAGTTGGAATTGACTCACCCACTTGTACTCACAAAAGCTCCTCCCAACATTCACTTTTTTTGCTTCTAGTGCCACTTTTTTTGCTTCAGGGTGCTTTGACAAATTCAGTTCAATCTCACCAACACTTGCTAAGTCTGTTCATAATTAGGTCTCTTGTGTTTGGCTACCAACAAGGAGTTTAAGGGTCAAGACAAGATTCAGACATAAAGCTTTGTTTTGTCCAGACATATAAATTTGGTGATCAATAAGCGTATTAGTCTAAAAGGCACCTGTGATGTGAGGATCAATGCCTTTGAAAGTGGTAGGGGTTCTGTGACTGAAAGATTAATGGCAGTGAAGAAAGATTGAAGAGAGGGCTTCAAGTTTTGCCTTGCTAATGCACATGCTGTCTTTGTTATCCTGTTTGATGGAGCCTAAAATTAAGATTAAAAAACCTAAGACAAACAATAGATACCATAAAACCTCATAGCTTGGACGACTTCTTCTTCTTCTTCTTCTTCTTCTTCTTCTTCTTCTACTACTACTACTACTACTACTACTACTACTACTACTACTTCTTCTCCTTCTCCTTCTCCTTCTCCTTCCTTCTCCCTCCTCCTTTTTCTCCTCCTCCCTCCTCCTCCTTCTTCTTCTCTTTCTTCTTCTCCTCCTCCTCCTTTCTCCTCCTCCTTCTTCTTTCTTCTCCTTTTTCCTCCTCCTTCTTCTCTTTCTTCTTCTCCTTTCTCCTCCTCCTCCTCCTTCCTTCTTCCTTGTTCCTCCTCTTCTTTTTTTTTTTTTTTTGAGAGAGAGAGCTTAGACTTCTAATTAATCAAATTCCTTGCATGATTTTGCCTTTAGCAAAATGGGGACACAAAGACCAATATACCAAATGCTTAAAATTGGACTGTAGAAACCTTTAACTCAGAAAGCTCTGTCCAGGCCAAGAACCTAAGCCCTGAACTCTGGACCCAGCTCTACATTGGTTTGCTATGCAATCTTGAGGAAATTGCTGCCCTTCTGGGCTCCAGGTTCTTACCCTGAAAGGGAGAAGATGGTTGAATGCAAGCCTCTAATGTCTTTAAAGCAAAACATATACAAGTCCTAATTCTGTGACCTTCAGATTTAGAATTCCTTTCAGGATTACCAGGCCTCCAGTGAGTGAATGGAGTCTGAGTTCACTTAGGTAAAAACTACCACTTTTTTTTTTTTTTTTTTTGCAAGAAACCCAACAAATTCTTTGACTTAGGTGCACAAAGCAATAAACCCTGACTTTGGTGATATTTAAGGTAACCCAGATTATAGCAACAGAGGACATTTCATTGTTCTGCAAGGGTATCAACAGGATCACCAGTCTGTTGTGGAAAGTTTTCTGCAATGATGTTCTCATAGAAGTCCTGCCAAGATGCTCAGAGACTTAGAACATCAGCACCTTCAGAAGGCCCTCAGAAACTGTCCAGTTCAAATGAGCATTTTCCCTGAGAGAAGTGAGCCAACTCTCTGAGAGGTCCCTGAGTGGTTCCTATAGCCTCATGTAAGGTCCTCCTGACATAGACGGTAGCCTTAATTACCAGGAGCAGATATTCTAATTACCAGGAGCAGGTATTCTCTTTCTGTCTGGCCCCTCTCTCATCTATGGAATGCTCGTGTTGGTCTGGGAGATCTCCAAGATCTCTAGCTCATGGCTCTATTTTACCTGCCCCAAACTGCCTAGGCAGGCAAGCAGAGGTTTCTTCTAGATCAGCATCTCTCTGGCTGCCAAGCATATTTGGCTACTGATTCGTATTCTGAGTCCATGTGCGTCTCATTTCATACCATGAAGAAAGGGAAACATTCTCAGACAAGGTTATTCTTGGATGTGGAAACCAAATGCAGCTGCAGTCTCCTGGAGCCTTTTGATTTTCCTCAGAGGGAGAGCCCTGCACTTTGAAATATGGTTGTCCTTGTGGCACAGAGGGGTTGGCGAACCTTCCCTGGTGAAGATGAAAATTTCAGAGCACATTCTCCAGGAATATAAAGGAAAGTCACTAGCATTGTTATCCTGTTAACTCTTTAAAAAAATCACAAAATCATAGCATTTCAGCTATAAAATTTTAGAATATTAGAGTCCTAGAGTCTGTGTTCCAAGTTGGAACAAACTGTAGCAGTCATAATTTAACTTCCTATCTTTTGTATTCATTCAGACCAGTCTCTGCTTGGACACCCCTAGGACAGGAAGCTTCCTCTCTCTATACAGCGAGAGAGAAAATAATGGAAACAGCTACCCTGTATGAAATGCTTGTATGTCAAGCATGGTACTAAGTGCTTTGCACTTACAAAGGTATTTATCAGTGGAACCATATGAAGTAGATGCTGTTACCACCCTCATTTTATAGGTGAGGAGATGATGTATTCCACAGCTAGCTATTAAGTAGCAGAACTGGGATTTGGGCCCAGTTTGTCAGTCTTCAGACTAGCCACTGCTCTGCTGTAGTACTTTCAAAGACAGGCATCTTCTGCATAGAAAAGAGATGTTCTCCATCCTTGTAGGACTCTTCACACATTGTTTTGTTTTGTTTTTAAAATAAGTCTTTTTGCTGGGCATGGTGACAAAGGCCTGTAATCCCAAAAACTCGGGAGGCTGAGGCAGGAGCATTCCAAGTTCAAAGCCAGCTTCAGCAACTTTGTAAGGCCCTAAGCAACTTACTGAGAACCTGTCTCAAAATAAAATAGAATGAAATAAGAGCTGGGGATGTGCCTTAGTACTAAAGTACCCATGGGTTCAACCCCCAGTATTAAAATAAGCCTTTCCTTTTTTAAATTTTTATTTATTTATTTATTTATTTATTTATTTATTTATTTATGTACTGGGAATTGAACCTTGCTAGGCAAGCACTGTACCCCTAAGCTACATCCCCAGCCCTTCTACATCTTGTTTTATTCCTCTTTCCTATAGAGAGTCAGATAATAGCTACTTTAGGCTTTTCAGCACATATGATCTCTGTAATTACCATTGTAAATAGAAAGTCGTCATAGTGGGTGTGAAGTTAAGATTTATTTACCGAACAAGTTTCAATTACAGAAAACTTTAGGCTGGAGTTTGCCTGTCTTAAAAGTATTAATAGTTGAATAAAAGATTCAAAGATTCTGTGGTACTGCTGGGCATGGTGGCACATGCCTGTAATCCCAGCTACTCAGGAGACTGAGGTGGCAGGATTGCAAATTTGAGACCAGTCTCAGCAATGTAGGGAGACTGCCTTTGAAATAAAAAATAAAAAGGGATGGAGATCAGTGGCAGATTGCCACTGAGTTCTAATTCTACCTCTGGTACCACCAAAAGAAAAAAAAAAAAAGAAAAAAAAAACCTTTGATAATTTTGAAGAAATACAGTCCCTTACATATCCTCATCCTAAGAGATTCATAGCTCATCCGTTTGTTTTAAAGACTTCTCAGGGTCATGAAATTAAAAAAGAAAATTAAAAAGAAACACCAATTTATCTCTATTTTGCATTGGTACTTCACAAATTATGGGACCTCAGAACATACCCCTTTCCTTTTCTTCTCTAAAAAACAATTGATGGTTGGAGCGCTTGCCTGGCATGCGTGAGGACCCAGGTTCAAACTCCAGCACCACATACACAACTGTGTGTCGGAAAAATTTAAAAAAAGATGAAAATCTAAATAAAATTGATTCTGTGTCTCTTTCTCACTCTCCCTCTATCTCTAAAAATAAAATAAAATAAAAGCTCTTAAGATTCCTCCAGGGTCTGGGGACGTAGCTCAGTGGTAGAGAACTTGCATAGCATGTGCCAGGCCCAGGGCTCAGTCTCTAGTTCCACAAAACAAAAGGAGATCCCTGGGAATCAATCCATCTTGAGAACCCCCTTTGTTTCTAAGAGAAGTAAACTGTCTCCAAGGTGAAGTACCCATCAAATGGCTTCTTCTAGGATTCTGCAAACGTAGACTCCGCCTTCCTGGATGGTATCTGCCTCTCTTCTTGTGACCACATCTTACATTTAGCTGCACGGTCTAAATACTTTATGTAGTGTGCTCTGTCAGTTTCCTTGAACGAATTTGCATTCCCACTTGCAGTTAACTTCTTTGATCAATTCTGCCTTTAGTGTATCCTTTCTACTCCCTTCTCATTGCTACTTATTTCCCAAACAAATATGACCACAAAACTATTTTTTCACAGAATAAACTATGGGTCTGCAGGTGGGAAAATAAATGACAATTCCAGGAGAGAGGCCAAGACATCTTTGTGCCAGCTGAGCAGCAGTGCTCGTACTCTCTTGAGTCCTCAAGCATAAAATGCCAAGCCAAAGTTGTGATGTGAACTGAGGATTTGTGCCCATGTGGCAGCTTGATTTTACTTGGAGTTAGAATAGAAGAAACCCACAATCATTAGAGCCTTGGAATTTTGGGTTAGAAAGAGATCTTCATCCTTTCCTTCCTATTTTTCAAAATAAGAAACTAAAGCCCAGAGATTTGGCAGTCATCACCCAAAGTAGGTAGAAAGCCAGACAGAAGTCTTCCAGTAAAGCCCCTTGCCACTCTGACTCAGTCCCTTCTTTCAGAAACAGAACTTTGGGGCTTAGAGCATCCTTGGTGAGCATCTTATAGGCAGAAAAAATTAAGCCTGGAGAGGTTCAATGATGTCATCCAGACTTACCTAGGACAGGACTACAGAGAAGATGCCATCCCAGCACTTTGCCATTGGGTCTTCATAGCCAAGGCCTGCTGGCATTGACCCTGCAACTCAGAAGGAAGAATTTATTTAGTCTTAATTTTTTTTCCCCCAAACTGGGGATTAAACCCAGGGACATTCTACCACTGAGGTACATCCTCCGCCCTTTTTATATTGAGACAGGGTCTTGCTGAGTCACCCAGGCTGGTCTTAAACTTGTGGTCCTCCTGCTGCAGCATCCTGAGTAGCTGGGACTACATGCCTGGCTAGAATTTAGAGTCTTTAGGAGAAGTTCCTAAAAAGACTTACCCTATCTGAGCCTCAGGATCTCTTCATGTAACTGAGAGGATTGGGGGTCATTTGACGACTGCTGGAAAGGATGATTCCATTTGTTGATTCTGTAAGGACACTATCTTGTTCCTGAGGGACTTGTTTGAAGGTCTTCCTGTAAACATAAGATTTGACTCTTCAGAAGGACGCAAAGGCAGCACAGTTTGTTCTCATAGCCAGTTGTGAGCTTCTTGGGGCCTGATTTCCAAGTCCTTTGGACAAAAGCTTTGTCCTTTTGGTACAGACTTGGCCTGGGGTCCAGGTTAGTGTGAATCTTTGTGATTCCTGACTTCAGGCCCATGGGGCAAAGGAAACCCTCCCTTAAGCCACTGGAGGGGAGGAAAAGCCATCCCTGTAGAGCAATGTTTTCAACGTCCCAGAAGATGAGGATCTCTGAGAGATGTTTTAAGTGAGGTTTTTAACCTTTAAACTTCAAACTTGGTGTGGAGGAGGGCAGCATGGTCAAGAGAGGTCCATAAAGGGAGATACATAAAAGGAGAAAAAGAAATCAAATAAAAGTAAAGAAGAAAGCAAGACAGAAAAAGACAAAACCAGCAGCAGATGATACTCTGGATTGAATGAGGAGACGAGAAAGCAAGATGGAGACCAGCAGTAAGGAGGGGGTGGGTTGAGGGATTTCCATCTGTGTGCACCCACCTTTCTCAGACAATGCAGACACCCAGGCCTTCAGAGCTGAAAGGGACCATATGGTTCCAGCCTCTTACTTTATAGATAAGAGTCCTTGAAACGTAGAGGAATAAAAGATCTCCAGAATCATGCAGGTAGCCCTGTGCACCAGGACTGAGGGAGCTGCCTCTAGGACCAGGGCTCTCTGGGTTGAGCCTTGTTCTCTTGTCTGTTCTCATTTGTGTTTCCAGCCTGGATTCAGCCCATCTTTGTCTGGGGAATTGTAACTGGGACATGCTGCCTTCCAACACTGCTGTTATGCCAACTAACTGGTGGTCTCTCTTATTGCCTCAATACAGGATATACTGCAGGGACTCCATACAAGGTCCCACCGACTCAGAGTAATACTGCTCCACCTCCCTACTCCCCATCACCCAATCCATATCAGACGGCCATGTATCCAATCAGAAGTGCCTACCCCCAGCAGAATCTGTATGCACAGGTAGGTATACATGGAGGTCTGGGCCTCCCCCTTCTCCAATTGGAGGACCCTCCTGCCTCAGTGGGGTGGGTAGGGTAGGGTGAGGAAGAATGGAGAGTTCATGGGTCTGACCAGCCTTTACAAGTGTCATTGAAGCAATATCCCTGAAGCCTGCTTACTCTCTCTCTCTCTCTCTCTCTCTCTCCCTCAGCCCCCAGAGGGGTGAGATATGAAGTCATTTAGATTATCAGAACCCAGAATACCGAGGGGCACAGACCCAGACCTTTAGTGATCACCCACTTGAACTTCTTTGTTAAACAAGTGGGAGTGGGGAAACAGAGAGGGGAGTGTCTTGTCCAAGGTCACACAGTGAGCTATTGGTTGAGTCAGGATGAGATCCCGTATGTCTTGGTCTTCTTTAACTCCACATCTATTCTTCCTGGATAAAGTCTGTGAACCAAGTAGGAAGGAAAAAAGTCCCCAGGCTCTGCCACCAGTGCTCTGTGACCTTGGGCAGTTATTCTGTCGGTGCCTCAGTGCCCTCATTTGGACTCCTTCAGCTGGAGAATATGTACACTCTGGGACTGTGTATGTTAGGGACTATAAGAGGCTCTGACATGCCATGGCACATTCTTCTGGTGTGACAATTCAATGTGAGGTTTAATTGGCAAGAATATTTTTTAGTTTAAAAAAATAGCTATATTGCCGAGTAGAAGGCAGAACTTCTTAAAAAAGAAGAGACTTGACATTAGTTTTTCTCAGTTTTGGAAGACTATTAATGCCCTTAGACCTCTGGGGGGTTATACTGAAGCTCTTGTTATTTAGTGGGAAGATATGAGAATTTCTGAGTTAAGATGATCTCAGGGGCCTCTGTCTACTCCCAGGGGTCAGCAGAAAGCAACCATGTGATCCAGGCAGTGGGAAGTCATCTCAGAACTTTCAATCTGAGGGGAGATAGATAGTAAGAGACATCTTGGAAAATGCTAGCCATTGATGAACTTTCTCAGTGTGTAAACTGCCAGCACTTGCACCAGTCTGATAATCCTTCAGCATATGTGTGTAGTGCTCTGGAATTTACCGGCCCCATTCACATGCTTAGAAACTGGTGGACTGTAGTCCCTGCCTTTAAATGTTAGGGAGTTTATAGAAGTATATTTCAATAAAATGCAAGCATTTACAATGCTAAAACTAGGGTTAAAGGAATAGAGCTCTTACCCCATTGGGTCATCATGGCAGCCCTAGGAGCAAAGCAGTATAGGGGAGGAGCCAGAAGCTGAGCTAGCACTGAACTGACCACAGTTATGAAGTAAGACAAAGCAGAGCTCCAGCTGGGGCCTAGACCTTGTGTCCCTGAATCAGTGCTTCTATCCCCCCATTTCTTAGGGTTTGGGAGAAACAAAGCTCTCCCCCACCCCCTTCTCTCAATCCCCTGCCACCTCTGCAAGAGCCCATGTAACCTTAGCCTCTTTCCCCCAGGGAGCCTACTATACACAGCCGGTGTATGCTGCCCAGCCCCATGTCATCCACCATACCACGGTCGTCCAGCCCAACAGCATTCCCTCTGCCATCTACCCGGCGCCTGTTGCTGCCCCCAGGACCAATGGCGTGGCCATGGGCATGGTGGCAGGCACCACCATGGCGATGTCAGCAGGTGAGGGCAGTATCTGCCTCAGCAACCATCCTTCTCCAGGAACTCCTGACGGGAGCAAAGAACAATCATGGAACTGATTGCCACATAGCATAAGAAATCCTATGGTGAGGTGTTCCAAGAACCTAGAAGAAGGACCTTCTAAATCTGTTACAGGGATGAGAAAGATTTCACCAAGAAGGGGATATTGAGCAAAACCTTAAAGGGTGAATGGAGGCTAAGCAGAGAGGTGAAAGAGGGAAGGGTAATACAGGTAGAAAGAACCTAAGGGTGGCAAGTTCACAGAATGAAGGTGATCGAAGGTGCTTGGGAAATAGGGGCATGGAAGTGGAAGTGTGGTTGGCACAGTGGCAGCAATAAGTATCTTAAGATGAGGGAGCTGGCATAGGGCTTCAAGTAGGGAAGCAATGGGATTGGTTTTAAACCTCACTGGCTGCAGGCTGGAGACAGGACCAGATAAGCCAGCGAGGAAGCTGTCACTGTGGATTAGGGGAGAGATGGTGACAGTAGGACTCTGGTATCAGTGAGCAGCCCAGAAAAGATGGCACAGGGGTGATGTTATTTACAGGCAGGACTATAGGAGCCATCAGTGAGGGATAAGGGAAGCAGAAGTGCCTGAACATCCTTGCAGAGCAGACCAGAGCCCTACCCTTAATGAACCTTGAGGGTAGGGATGGTAGAGCAGGATTAGGAAGGTCTGTAGATGACTTAGGAAGAAGCTGCACTTTCCATTAAGGGCAAAAGAAGACCAGAGGGCTTTGACTAGCTTAGAGCGACCCAGGCTTTAAAGAACCAGCTAGGTCACCTAGGGAAGAGATGGCCAGGAGTAGAGTGGACATTTGGATTTTATTCTGTCCTTTGTATTAGCAAGCTACTGGATACCTGCTCAGGGACAGCCTTATTGTTTAGGTCCCGGGAATCAGATATCCATAGGCTAGACCAGAGCCCTCCCCTTAAGGAACACCTAGGCTAGCACGGGAGATAGAAGAATAGACACCAACAGTCACTGTTCGGTGTGTGCAACAAGAGAATCACACAAAAAGCAAAAGGAAGTTCCAGAGAACAGCAGTTGATTCCATCCTTCCGCATCTGAAAAGATGCACCTGAGGAGGTAAAGCCTGACATGGTGAAGGGTCATCAGGCAGACACAAGAGATGGGGAACTCTCGCAGGGGAGCAGTCACTCAAAAGGCATGGTCTCCTCCTTTTCACCCCCGTGCCCCAGTACAGACTTTTCAGATTTCCTCTTCTCTTTGGATGCTCAGGTACTCTGCTGACTACACCCCAGCACACCGCAATTGGGGCACACCCTGTCTCCATGCCAACATACAGGGCCCAAGGAACCCCTGCGTACAGCTACGTGCCCCCGCACTGGTAAAACCTTCAGCCCATCCAAGTGAGTGGGGCCAGGGTGGGAGAGGAGGAGGGAGGGAGGCACATATAGAAACTGCCTCAAAGCCCCTGCTTGAGTCTAGAGCATAAGTGTTGCAGGGACAGGTGACAGTTATATCAGTTACTTTCCTAGTCCAAGATCTGTAATATTACTCTCTTCGTGTGTATATGTGGTACTGGGGATTGATCCCAGGGACACACTACTACTGAGCTACATCCCCAGCCCTTTTTTGTTTTTATTTTGAGACAGGGTCTTCTTGTTAAGTCACCCAGGCTGGCCTCAAATTTATAATCCTCCTGTCTCAACCTCCTAAGACACTGAGATTACAGTCATGCACCACTGTACCTTGCAGTTTTTACTCTTCTTAATAGCTATCACTTCATGTATTATCTCCGAATATAGTAGCTCTGTGAAATAATCATTAGCTCTGTTTTGCAGATAAGTATATAGCTCAACACCATTCAGCCAGTAAAAATTGAGCTGGGCCTTGAACTCTGATCCTCTAGTACTAGATTCTGTGCTTTTTACTGTATGGGCTTCAGACTTCTGTGGGCCCCATTATTCAAATGAAACCTTACTTCAATTGGATGTCAGCTGTGGTTTGAGGCAAGTGGAAACTTTGGGTTGGCCCTGACCACAAGCTCTTTACTGCCCTCAGCAGCATCTACCTTATCCTCCAGGGACAGTTGGTGCTAGAACACAATTCCATGGGTAGGGAGAAAGTAGCTCCACTGGGAGGACATGGTGGGCTCCATTTAGGACTCAAAGGCTTCCTGAAGTGGTCTGTGCAACATCACTGTCACTGACGGTTTCCCTTCTTCCTTCAGATCTGGAGTCACACATTGTATGCAACTACTCAAGTCTTACACCGGTGCTGGAGCAGCTCCCTAGCAGCACCACCTCTATTTTCAAGAAGAGACAACGGAAGTGCAAGGGTCACTTTATGCATCTTTAATGATTTTGGTTTTTATTTTTGGTTTTTGTAAAAGCTGCTTTTTCTAATCTCCTACCTTTTCCCCATTGCCCCTCTCTTAGCTGCTGCCCTTCAAGCTATACCCGCTCCTACCTGATCAGGCCACATCCTCTCAGTACTTCTTTTCTCCCCCCTCCCAGTATCTTGTCCCCAGGATCAGTCTAGTGGCAAGCAGGGTGGGGTTTATTGCAGTGGTTCAGCTGAAGGCTCAACTTAATTTGAAGAATATAAGCAAATGTGGCCCTCAAGTCCAGAGTCAGAACTCAGAGCTGTTGAGCAGGCCACATCTCTGGGTAATTGTTCTTTTTCTGTTTTTTCTTTCTTTCTTTTCTTTTTTAAGCAAAATTAATCTGGGACATTTCCGCCTGACACAAATGAAATGTCTTCTGAGAACCATCGCAACAGACCAAGAACAAAGCCACCTGATTATGTAGGAGTGTTATTAGCAGCTTTATGAGAACCTGGGGGAAAGGGTTGTGGGGAGGGCATTGGGGGAAGGAGAAGGAAGAACGGGAGAGAGGTACTTCCCTATTGGCTTTGGTTTGAAGTCTCTGGCCATGTGGTATGGGCCTGGACGTTCTGATTTGCACAGTGATGATAACCGACCTGGCACTTCCTCAAAAGGTGATTTTGACCTCAGACCCACCAAGCAGCTGCAGGGTGGTGGGATCCCAGCATTCTGAGGATTTGGAAGGCCAGATTCCCTGCGTAATCCAGACCTCGGCCTCTGAACCCTCATAGACCTACTCGGATGAGGAGCTTTCTCCTGATTAGAGTGGGAACGTGTGGCATTTCTCTCCCTTTCCCTTCTGCCCTTCCCAGTGCCAGGACTCACCTGTCTGTGGGGCTGGCAGGCAGGCCAAGCTCCGGGTTACCTTGTGCCGTTCATGGCCAAAGTGAAGGAACCACATTCCAGGTGAGTACTGGCAGCTCTGAAGGTCAGGATAGTGAAGGAAAAGCAATAGCAATAAACATTTCATAAGACTCATGGAACTTAAGGGACCTTAGCAATCATCTCATCCATTTCCCTACTTGACAGATGAGGAAACTGAGGCCCAGAGAAGAAGAAAGGACTTCCCTAGACCTCACAGTAAATTAGCATTAAATGCAGCCTTCCTACCTAGTGGTATATTGCCTACAAAAATTTACCTAGGGATGGATTGGCTTGGTTTTGTAAAAATTAAGTCAGCAGTGCCCACACCTGGTGAGCTATGGAATGATCTCTGGGCTCTCCTTTCTGCTCTTTATCTTCACCGACTCCAGAGGTGGGGGTTGAAGACTGATCTGAGGCCACAAGGGGGCAGATGGCAGGAACAGAAATTGCAAATGAAGAAATAGCATTTGGAAATTCTGTGAAGACATCTGGAACTTCTGTCCTGTGCCTGACTCCACCCCTAGGAAAAGGAGCAGGTGGGCTGGCTCAAAAGGAGAGTCCATGCTTTTAGGACAGTAGCCCTTCGTCCTGAGAAGAGAGGAAGAGTGGGAGCCATCAGGAGAGGAGAACGAGGATGAGGCCCAGCAGACAAGGGCTCATTTGGGAGAAGAGGGACCCCTGGGATAAAGACACCTCTGCTAGTCTCAGCCAGGAGCCTGGACTGCCCAGCACCATCCTCCTGTACCCAGCACTTAGCTGGGCCAGCAGCCCCTCTGGGGTGGGGCAGGAACATTTTACTGTACAAAGTGGGATCATTGACAACATTTGCGATTTTTAAGATAACTTTCATTTTAAATTCATGTAAACTTGGACATACCCTTCCCCATCTCCCATTTCACTCCTAAAGGAGGGAAAAAAAATCAGGAAACCCTTGGGCTGAAGGATCTCAGAAACTGTCTGGCTATTCCCAGGAGGTCAGAGCCCATCAGCATCCTTGGCCCAGAACCAAGAGTTTGGGGGCCACCTTCCTGGCCTTCCAGGGAACTTCAAGACCAATAAGAAAAAATCCAGCTATTCTGAGTGGTCTGTTCTGGGGTGTTTGACAAGGTTTTATTTTAAAACAACAAAGTTTTCCAGTGTTAATCCATTTTTTTGCAAATATTTCCTCCCACCCTCTTTGGTTTCATAAAGGTGGGTAAAGGCTATTCTAGATTATGTCATATGTGTTTGAAAAATGCCAAAATAATAATAATAATAACACAAAACCTTTGCATTTGTCAGGTGCTTCATAGATTTCAAAGCACTTCACAGCCTTTAATTTACTGGCCTGGAGAGAGAGACAGTTATTCCACTGATTTGACAAACGAGAATACAGGTTATAGAAGAAAGGGAATGGACCCAAAGAGAGCTGAATGCTGGCATCCTGACAGGCTTCCCTGACCCTGCCACCTCTAGGTGAGCTAGGTAGAACCACAGAGAGGAGGGAAAAAAGGAGGAGACCTGGGAACGATCTTATAACTTTTGTTCTTTTGCACCCATAAGAGAAAACTAATATTTATACCTCACATTTACAGAGCACATCTTGTGGTTTAACCCTGGGAAGTGACGATTATGCCTATCATTTGATCCTTAAGGAAACCAAAACTCAGAAAAGTAGTAGCTTGCTAATAAGCAACAGAATCACTTGAATTCCAGGCTGTCTGCTCATTCTCTTCCAGCCTGACCCACACAGCCTGTGTACTGAAGTATCTCTACTCACCCTATCTTAGCCCCTGGCATGTAATTCAGTATCAGAGAGAGGCCCTGAGGTGAAAATAGGGCCTTTGAAAGAGGTCTGCAGGGGCACCCTCTTCAGTATGAGCACTGGAGCCACCATTAGCTGGCCTCACCCTCTTGTTCTGACAGAAATCCATAAGCCAGGGCAAGCTTAGGGAGTCACTACAAAGGGACTGAGCCCAGGAGAACAGAGCAGTGTATACCTCTGATAGGATGAGCACAGCTCAGGCAAAGGTCTTTGGCATCTGGCAGGAGATAAGACTCTTAAGTATCACCCAAAGATTCTGGATGGCCCTGTGTTCAAGCTGGACAGAAGGTCAAAGCTGGAAGGGTCTTCTCACTGCGGGAAGACGGGCAAACCAGAGCGTAAAAGGGACATGCCCTTGTGACTTAGCTATAGCATGCACAGCCCTCTAACCCATGCCACTGCCTCTCCCTAGCTAAGCACCTTGGTGGCCAGAGGTAAAAGGTAAAAATTGTTCAGATCATTAGACAGCACTTGATTTCCCCCACTATTACCTGATAGTCCTCACCACCATGGGGCCCAGGAAGCTGGAGTCTGGGAACTGAATTCCCCAAAATAGTGAAAGCCTAAAACTTTATCTTTTGCCACACTTTGAGGGTGGGGAGGGGAAATAGCCCCCCCCCCCCGAATTTTCTTTTCTTTTTGTGGGATTGACATTTGATGTTCCTTCTCATTTTCCTGGCAATGACCCTAAAGTACATATCCCCTTCCCTGAATATTCAGTAGAGACACACACACCCATCCAGAGCTTTTTTGGTATATAAAGTACTTTGACATTGTCAAAACTCCCATTTTATAGATGAAAAAAAAAAAAACGAATGTTCAGAAAGGTTAAGAGAGTTCATATCCCACACACTAAACACAACTCATGATTGAAAGAGCCAAGATTCAAACTCTTCAGATCCTCTGCTCTTTCTGCTGCCACCTGCTTGGTCTCTGGGTGGCAGGCAGGGAGAAGGGAATGGCTATCTGCCTGACCGCAAGCAGATGAAAACTTTTTGGAGGCCTGAGAAGCTCAGTGCTCTCAGTGTAGCAGATTTTTAGGAACTTCTGCTTTAGGCCAAAACCTGTGATAGGCCCAGAGGTACATCCAGCTGGCAGCACAGAGAAGATGAGAATTTGGATCAAAAGGCTAACTTAAAGAACGCACTTTGAGGTCACAGTGTTTAGTACTGAAAACATATTCAAGAATAGCTCCAGGCATCTTTCTGTTGAAAAACACAAGTCTCTGGGAAACCTGTGGCACCCTGGCTTTCTGAAGCTTGAAAGCCAGCCCACTGTCCAGATCCAGCAAGTTGGCACTTAGCCAAAAGCATACCTTGTCTCAAATCTTTGCTTTTGGTAGGTGAGAACCAGAAGCTAGAGAGATGTCAAGTAAATAGGTTCTGTGCATTCTAGTCCTTTCCCCTGGCCACCCAAATTGTTCCAAATTTGAGGTGTCCTCCTTCCAGGGGTGCTTGTGGGGCTTACTTTGTTCTGGATGGCTTTCAAAAGGGGAATCATATGAAGCATAAAAGTAGGCCAAGCCCCTTGGTCGCCAAATTCTGGCATCCTCCCTGTTGACTGAACAAGACCAGCATATCAAATTCCTTGGGTCTGCTCTGTGGCTTTACTCTCGGCCCTGTGGTCTCCACCCCGTGACTCCTCAGATGCGGTGGAATGGAAGCTCTGCTCTTCCGTCCTAAATCACCACTGGTTGTGCAGCTTCTTGCCAAGCTTGGGATTCCAGAGATGGGCAGGGAGAAGCAGGCTTGGTGCTATTGTGTAGGCCCCACCCACCTTCAAAAGCAGGGGTCTGTGAGCATGCTAGGCTAGTTGCAGGGTTTGTCCTTTACTCATCCATGTCCCAACTCCTAGAAAACTTCTGAAATTTAACATTACATGGTTCCAGGAACCAGACTTCAAAATTCCTGGCAGGGTAGCTTCAGCATTCCATGGCTAACCTTGCCTGAGCCACACTTGGGTACCACTCCCTCAGTTTCTCCTATGGGTATTTCCTATTTTGCATACTTTTTGAGTCCAGCCCAGCAGACAGCCAACGAGCACAGGAATTGAGACTGGCTGCCAAGAACCAGGGAAGGGCACAGCCCCCGCTTCGTTGTGGCTGCATCAATAATCCCTAGGTGTCCTTTTTGTGGCAGAGCCCCTTTACCCATTCCCTCCCTGTTAGAGAGGGACTTTTCCTTCCTGAAGAGAACAGCTTGGCAGATAAGTACCAGCCCATAGGAAACAAATAGGTGAAATCAACTTTGGGCCTGATCCCAGCAAGACCAGCATCCTCCAGACTCCAAACTAACTTTTTAGCCCTAAGAGTCAGGAAAAGAGTGTGACTGGCCCAGAGACCTTCTCGGGTCAGCCAGATTGCCCAGATCTGTGTTGTGGCTCAAGCTCCTCTTTAGCCAAGGGTACGAGGTAAGGCTAGGCCTAGAACCTTGGAGTTGTCTGTGATGATCTTAAAAGGCCCAGGACCTGTCCCCTTACTGACTTCAAGGCATCTGCATCCCTTTCATATCACACAAGAGAAGCCTGTTCTCATGGCATGTAACAACCCTGTGAAGAGAGCATTGTATATGATTTTGTATTTTTTAATTCATTTTAATCTACAGGTTGGAATCTAATTTTTAAATTTTATTGGAACTCACCTTTTAAAAAGAAATAAAAACATTTAAAATAATAATAATAATGATAAACTTTTGACCAGTGTCTTCCAAGTAGTTTGATCAAAGAATTAGTAGGAGTTTCAAAACAGTGGAGTGTAAAGATTGGAAAGCCCCAGGCCTCACTTGTGTGTATGAAGTGTAAATCTGATTTTGTTTTGTTGTTTTGGATTCCTTTGGGTTTTGTTTCATTTTGTTTTGAAGATGAGATAGTGATCACTCTGAAAGATTGAAGCCAAGAGTTTGTAACTATGATATTTACTGTAAGCTGTAGAACATTCAATAACTATTAAAAAAAAAAAAGTTTCCAAAAAAAAAAAAAAAAAAAAGTCCTAGGTGACCAGACTGAGTGGTTCTTGGGGGAGGGAAGCACGGAAAACCACCCCACTCAACCTCCCACCCTCCTGCCAGTGGATCCCCTGGGCTTGTCCCCAAGGTGTTTCTGAACTTGTTTTCACCTGGTAAGAAATACTTGCTGCAGAGCAGAGCAGGCACAGCAGTGGAGGGACCTGCCCTCAGCCACTCACAGTTGACAGTGAGCTGGGAATGGCACCTTTAGTGCCTGGAGTAAGCTGTGTGACTGGAGCCCAGTGAGGCTATTTGTTGCTGACCTCTGCTGGGGCTAGAGTGTAGCTCTGTAGTAGAATACACATAACATATGCTTGAGGCCCTGGGTTTGATGCCCAGCACCACCCACTATGAAAAAGCTAACAACTATTGAGTGCCTCCATTTATGGCTCATGCTTGCCACTCTTAGCGCTGGTTAACCCTTGTAGTCTTCCCAACTAGTTGTGAGATAAGACCTACTCATGTCTTAGAGCCCTCCCGCACATGGAGGGTGTGTGCCTTGGCTGGTGAGGGGCAGAGTTGGAACTTGTACTTGGTCTGGTTCTAGAACTCAGTCACTAAGGCCCACAGTCTCCTGCCCATCCCTGACAGGAGCTTTCTTGAAAGGTGGATTTATCAGATGGGAAACCCAAGAAGGATTTGGTGGTTTGTAGTTGACAGTTGATGGAGACCACATGTTAAAGTGCTGTCAGTTTTGCCTCCTAAACATCTGAATCTCTTGTCCCCACTCTGGGTGACGCTCCTACCCTAGTGCAGGCCCAGTCTTCTCTCCTTGGGCCATCTTTCCTTTCCAATGGCCTGGCTCCAACAATTCGTTCTCCACATGCCTGCAGCCACACTTCTAAGAATACAGCCTACTCAACTGGAGAATAAACAGGCCCATTAGGGTGATCACTTGGAAAGACTAAAACCAAGCATTTGTCACTAAGATATCTATCATAAGCTGTATAACATTCAATAGCATGTGAGGCCCTGGGGGCAGGGGTGGGCAGCAGGACTGTCCTCTCCAGTGCTTTCCACTAAACCACATCCTGCACCTCCATGGCATTCCCTGGCCTCCCTGTGACTCAGCTTGAAATCTAGTGAGTGGGGAAGGCATCTCTGGCTACAGGTATTGCCAGGTCACTTGGTTTCTCCAGGGCAGGATGGGATTTCTTGGGCAATCAGCTCCAGGTCATTATGGCAGGGCTGACTGAGGCCAGGGGTGGGCAGGGAGGTTGAGGCCTGGGTCAGAATTGAGGGAGAGACCAAGCTCAGCACTTCCCCCACAGCGGAGAGCTCAAGAGCTGAGGGCCATCACAGTGGTGTGCTGGTGTTGCATTGGTAGGCTGAGTCAGGAGAAGCACAAGTTTGAGGCCAGCCTCAGCAACTTTCAGAGACTCTGCCTCAAAAAATAAAAAGGGCTAGTGATGTAGCTCAGTGGCAGAGTGCCCCTGAGTTCAAGCCCCACTGCAAAAAGAGAGAGAGAAGGTTGTGGGGACTTACAGTGAGGAGCCAGAAAAGCTTTGGGAAGGAGGGGGCTAGAGGTCCTCACCTGTCTCTCAGTTATTCACCACACTCTGGAGAGCTATCCATACCCTAAGGGACAGGTGAAGGAACAGGCCATTTCTCAGTAAGTTAGAGACTGGGTTGAGAGAGGAGCACAGTACTGACACTGGTGTCCTTAAGGGCCCGAGAAGCCTGGACCTGGCCTCAGGCTCCACCCTGGATGGCTGGACAGCTGGGAAAGGACATCAGGAGACCACAGTCCAGTCTCCACAGGTGGCACGGGGGGAGGGGGAAGAAGGCCAAAGCCGGAGAGTGGGTGGGACCCACTGTCATCCTCGTGCATCCCCACAGTGGGTGTGTGTTACCCGAGCCTTAGGTGAAGAGGGGTGATTGGCTGGCTGAGGGGACAGTCAAGTTTGAGAAACCAAACAGCTGAACAGTTGGCAAATAGAGATGCCAAATGTCCCCTGCAGCCCCAGGGGAACATTTCCTTGGGTTCGCTGGTGACACCAGTTAGTTATCTACTGCTCCAAAAAATTCCTCCTAATGTCCAGCCTGTCTCCTTCCTTTCTCTCCTAGTATAGGTGAAACCTTATCTCCTACATCCTCAGGAGCACCCATTCCCTTCCTACTCACCTGAGAAACCCCAGAGAGGGGAGAGAAGCCTGTCTCCAGTAATATCTGGGGAGAAGCAAGGAGAGGTGGGATCTCAAAGCATGTCTGCCCATCCTGTTGAGGGAGGGAGGCCCCCACCTTGACTTCTGGTCAGAAGCCTCTGCCCTCTGTGAATGCTGGATTCTTGCAGCCCCAACATGCCTGCTTTGCAAGCATGGATGAGCATGCTTGGGTTACAGGTGTGCACTACTGCCCCGGCTGCCCCTTTCCATCTTCAAACAGAATACCAACATCAATGAAGTACAGCCCCACTAGCCATGGCCTGGCATTCTGCAGGCAACAGTCTCCCTCAATCCACTTGGACCTGGCCCTGGTGTCATCACTCCCAAGATGACTCCCATTAGGTCCATCCACTCACCAGGGCATGTGTCAGTCCTGGCCCAGCAGCGGCACATGGCCTTGTGGCCTATCTTCCCCAACCCCTTGCCATTCCCAGCTGCCAGGGCACTACCCTCTCCTGGTTTTCTCCCTGCCTCCCTGCCAGTGCTTTCTCTGCCCTGGGCCCATTCCCTGAGACATGTTCCCTCCCAGCCCAGTCCTATCATAAATATCCACCTGATATTCTTGACACCCAGGTCTGTCTCTTGAATGCTTCAGTCTTCCATATCCAGATGCCTCAGGATACCTGCCAGGACTGTCACAGGTGTCCCCAAAGCTGCTCCTCTTGTTGCCCCACCCAGCTGGCCATTGCCCCACATCCCATTAAGGAGCCCCAGCAGGTGTGCCCTAGGAATTGCTCGGCTCCAGCTATTCCTCTTCATCATCCCTTGGCAGGACAGCTGCAGCGGCTTGTTCAAGGTAGCCCTGCTTCCACTGACCCTGCACCCTGCACACTCTGGCCAAGGGGGCGCTGATGGGCCAGGCTTCTCCCTTCTGTTTGGGTGGCTGCCCTCTGCAGTTCTTCACATTTCTGCGGTTCAGCCTTTGCACATACTGTTCCTCCTTTGTGGAATTGTCTCCCCTTCCACACTCTGATTCCTGATGTCGCTCCCATCCCATCCATCTCCCAGGCTCCACACCTCTACTTCCTCTACAGCTGTGCTGTCCAATAGGATAATCATTTGCCACATGTGGCTCTTGAGTCCTTGAAATAGGCTAGTTCATGTTGAGATATGTAAAACACCAGATAGTAAAGAAAAAAAACCCTTCATGATTTTTATATTGATTTTATATTGCGATGAAAATATTTTGGTGCTGGAGCGGTGGCTCAGCAGTGCAAGCACTTGTCTGGCATGCACAAGGACCAGAGTTCAAACCCCAGCACCACATACACAACTAAGTGTTGGAGAACCAAAGGCCAGATGAAAAACTAAATGAAATTGATTCTCTTTTCCCTTCTCCTCCTCTCTTCCTCTCTCTCTCTCTCTCTCTTAAAAAAAAGAAAAAGAATATTTTGGATATTCTGAGTTTAAAATATAGTATTAATATTATTAAAATTAAGTTCACCTGTTTCTTTTTATTTTTTGGAATATGATTACTAGAAATTTGAATCATGTATGTGGCTCACACTGTATTTCTGTTGGTCAGCCCTTTAGGGGCCTCCATGAGGACCAGCTGAAGAGAGGGCCTCCTCTGGCCCACCTCCCCACTGCTGAGACACAGGCAGCATGCAGCCTGTCCAGCACATGGTGCCCTACACAGCAGGGCCCAGGAGGAATGATGACCTTGGGAAGGGAACAGGAAAAGAAGCTCCTCATACACCACTTTCCCACTTTTTATTCTTCATCAAGTAATTGGGGACAGAGATGCAAAGATAGGACAATAGTAAGTTTTAATAAATAAGAGAAATGGGGATGGGCAGTGGGCCCATGCCTGCACGGCCCCACATAAATAACCAGGTGGTTGAGTCAGAGTGGAGACAGACAGGGCTGGGCCAGCAGTCACCTGCGCTGTCCAGGGATAGGGACAGACACACTGCACCACAGAGACACAGAAACCACTGAGGCCAAAAGTGCCTTCCAACCTAGCCAGTGGCTCTCTCCCCAAAGTTCCAGAGATCTGGGGTGGGGTGGGGTTGGCTCTGCACTTCAGCCCTGCCCAGGTCCAGTCATTTTTCAATTTCATTAAAAACAGCATGGGGGCAGGCACATGCAGTAAGCCCCTTCTGTAGGCAGAGCCATGGATGGGCAGCCCCAGGGGGGCGTTGAAGGCAGAGGCCCTGGAAGCAGCAGAAATGGGCCAGATAAAGCTACTAATGGGAGAAGTGGCAGAGCCAAGCACCCCCTCTACAGGACCTAGCCCAGAGCCTCAAAGGAGCTGGAGAGGCCCTGGGTGCTAAGGTGTCATTTTCTTCCCACTTCACAGTCAGCAAAACTGGGACCAGTGATGGCAAGGGATGTGCCCAGGATTAGAACCCAGGAATTCAGTGTCCCAGCCCAGGGGTTTGATATTGCCCCTTCCCTTTACAGGGCCTGCTGGAAGAGGAAGAGGAACATCTGCTCTAGGGCCCTGTACAGGGGCAGGGTAGCCAGTCACCAAAGTGTGGGGTTGGGGCACCAGGTACAGGTGCCACCCCTCTGCCAAGCCTAGACCTCTGGTAGTACAGAGAACTCTGGGCTCCTAGGATATGGCCAGGGTAGGCAAAAGGTTGGGGCATCCTGGCAGGGGAGGAACTGGGGCAGCAGGGAAGGGGCTGGGTTCTCAATCTGCTCCTGTGCACAGTGCCTGCCAACTGCCTGCCTCCTCGCTGGGGCGGACGGTCCCACCTCCAGGCCTTGGCCTTTGCTGTTTTGCCTGCTGGGCCATTGCTTCTTGGTCCTCACAGTCCCAGCTACAGCTCTTCCTCCTCCAGGAAGCCTTCAGAACCTCCTAAGGCAGGGCTGAGTGTCCTCAGACTAGACAGCCCCTCAGATGACCAGGTTGCTCTCACTTAGCCGGACCACATAGCGGTTCTCCTGGGAGACAGGGGTGAAAGGGCAAAGCTGAGTCAGGGGGCTTCCTAGGCTCCAGGAAAGTGGTTCTTGCCCAGGGACCCCTTTGTACTTCAACCCTGCTCTGCAGTCAGGGTTGGCTCAGGTGCTAACAGAAACCTGTCCCCAGGAACTTACCTCAGCTTTGTTCTCTGCTGGGGGCTTCAACCACTTAGAATGGCTCCCACCACTCCCCAGCAGTGCCTGCTGCTCAGGGGGAAGGCCCGGTTGTGGGGAGTCAGGGAGATCACCCCCTGAAGGCCCAGCCTCTGTGATGGTCTTCACCTCAGATGCTATTGAACTTGTCCGCTGCTCAGGAATTCGAGCTACACGGAACCTGCAAGAAGAGGTGGTATGGTATGACCAACCCCTGCTAAATGGGGATCTCAGGGTACAGATAGGGCAACACCTGCTAGGTCACTCAGCAGGTTTGATCCAGGATCAAAGTCTACTGACACCCAGGCCAGAGTTCTCTCCAGCCCCTCCATGGATAAGGCTCCACTCTGCTGTTTGTGCCCAGCCCCCAGAACTTCCAATTCTAGGCTCCAGGTCCTTGGCCTCAGAGGTCCTAGATGCCATAGGAGCCAAGACATGCCCTGAAAACCCAAGGGCTCCATGTGAGACACAGCACAGCTGGAAAATCCTGATTTCTCTCTGGCCACCCACCCTGCCTAGAGAGTCCCACAAAGGGCTGAATGCCCAGGGTTTGACCTAGGACCCTGCTTCCACTCAAGGCTATCATGTCTCTCCCCGACCTGCTGTAATTGTGCCCACCTCACCTGCCCACAGACAAGATGGTGATCTCGCCCTGACGTCCTGCCTTGGCTCCAGCCTTGGGAGCTCTGGCTGGGTTAGGCAGGAGGCTGGGAGCAGGACTGGTAGCAGCTGCAGCCTCAGGGGACAGCAGCACCTCAGGCCACTTCTTCTGGCTACAACGGGAGCAGCAGGGGCCAGAAAGTGAAGCCAGGCCCTGCACGGTATGGAGGTGGTGGCGATGAGGGCAGATGTGTGGCATGCTGGGGGAGGCTGGCAGCAGCCTGCAGAAGAGAACAGGTAGGAACAGTCACTAGGACAACCCAGGCTTAGGGCCAGAAGACCCAAACAGGAAGAGAAGGGGTAGAGGCAACATGTGAGGGAACAGACCCAACTGGTGAGCCCCCAGGAGGCAGGCTGTTTATCTGAAAGCCCTGCCCCCCTCACCTGGGCACAGGCCTGTGGCTTGTCTGCACCAGCTGTTTGCTGTGGTATTCTTTCAGCAGCTCCTCCAGGGCCGCCGCATTCTCTGTGGGCAGCTGTGGTCAGAACCCAGCTCCAACAATAAGGGGAGCCCCCCAAGCCCCAGAAAACCCACTACCTACCCACCACCCATAGCCCCACCTGGGCTGTGCACGATTTCCTCCAACCCTCATCAAGCAAGAGAAGAGGCACAGGGACAGCACTGCACCCGTGAAGCATCCAGGCAGGGAGGGCAGAGCAGGGCCAGACAGTGACTCCACACAGCCTCTTAGGCTCTGGGAGGAGATCCTCCTCTCCTGGGGCCTGGGATGGGTCAAACCATCTTCTTACCTTTCTTCTCTGTGATCAGGCGCACCAGGACCCCAATAGTGTCCTCATTGGCGTCTTCAGTCCTGTAGGCAGGGTTAATCCCTGAGGAAGAGAAGGACTTTGATCCTAGGAAAAAGAGCAACTCTGGGCTCCCAAGCTACACCAGGATCAGCCAGCAGAGGGCACCCCAGGCTTTCGGAGCCACAGCAGAGCTGCGTGTGCATTGGTTTCGGTGACAGTAACTCAGGGCTCTATACCTGCAGTCTCTAGGCTTCAGCTATGGCTCAAAGAAGCCCATTGTCAGCTTCACTACTGAACATCACTCTTTCTGTACCCACACAGCCAGGTGCTTAGTGATTTTAGGGCCATCTGAACCCCACATCCCTGCAGACCATAGGGGATATGTCAGCCTCTACAGGCCACATTGCCTCTCTGCAGTGGGCTCCTTCCTGCCCAGAACTCCCAACACCTACAGCAAACTCTGCCCTTCCAGGACCATCACCTCCCTGCTCTCCTTCCTGCCCATGGTACTGTTTAACTGAAGGTTTTGGTCAGCTTTGTGCCCACACCTCAAGAGTGTGGAGATGGGCCACTGTGATCAATCCTGACCTCAGCAGCAAAGAGAGTTCCCAGGACTTGCACCCAGTCAGCAGCCAGCAGTTAAAGGAAGTCGCTAGGCTCAGGAAACAAGGACAGTCCCAAGTAAAATGGCCCTGAATTGCCACCTTCCCACCTGCCTTTCTACAACTCCTGCTTCCTTCCTGCTTCTTCTAGTCTTCAGTGGCAGGAGTTAGAAGGGGCTTTGGCCAGCCCCAGGCATTCTGGGACATGAGCATGGGCGATGCCATTTCTGTCCTGACTTGGCCAGAAGGCCGCTGTTGGCCCAGAGCAGTGTATAAGGAAGTGGGGCTCCTGTCCTTCATGGATTGTTAGCATAGAGAAAAAGGAGGCCCAGGCCCCTGGGGTGGGGGTGGGAGAATGCCTCTTTCTCTGGTTCTCGGACTTGTAATTCAAACCACAGCCTGGAACTGTAACCTGAGCCCCTTGTGGTGTCTTCCCAGGACAGCTGCCCCCTTCCAGCTAAAGGCCAGAGGTCAGAGGTCACTGTGAGTACTTAAAAGGTCATCCAACACACAACTATAGCCTGTAGCACCCAAGGAGTCCAGAACCCCACAGCTGGGCAGGGCCTCAGCCAGGGTGGGAAAACGGCTAATGTCATTTGACCAGCAGCTCTGCCTGTTCCTTCCCTGTCACCAAACCTGGACCCCTCCTCACCTTCCTCCCTGGCAGCAGCAGCACCTCTGTTGCTGTCTCCTCTAAGGCTCCTTTGCAGCAACACCTCCGAGAGGCCCTCCACAGACCTCTCCTGTCAGAACCCCCCAGGCCATGGAGGTTCCCTCTGGCAGCCCCCAAGGTCTCCCACCTGGACCCCAGGCCGGGCCTCACCGCTGCCTCCGCCTCCAGGGCCGGGCCCAACCTCCTTGTGAGCCGTGCAGTGGTAGCCCTTCCGCTTGAGCAGGTTGCACACCAGGATTCCCAGCAGCCCCATGAGGCAGAAAACAGGCACGATGGCAATCACTGCGTACTGTGTGGCTGTCTCCTCGGGACCACCAGCCCGCGTGCTGTTCCCCAGCTGCCGAGTCTCACCACCACCACTGGCCCCTGCTGCCACCTCCACTCCGCGTCGGGCCCTCTGTCTCCAGGCTGAGCACAAAGATAGAGACAAGACGGAGGCAGAGAAACACACAGGGAAGCAGAGAGGCCCAGGGCCCAAATTAGTGTGGGCGAGTGGAGGGAGGACCCATCCGGGGCTGCCCACTCCCCACCATGCTGGGGAGGTGAAGGCCAGGAAAGGCCCACTGCCTATCTTCCTTTTTTAGCCATCCAGTCAGTGGTCCTGAAACAAGCTTCCTTAGGCCTCAGGATGGGCAACCCCTCAGCACCCCATCACCCCTCATGCTGGGTGAGAGGATGAACAGACAGCAAACGTGGCACATGCCTAGGCACAGGGACACAGCGTCCTGCCTCCCCACAGCATGCCTTGTGGATTAGTTACCTCAGAAGGTGACCGGCTCCGTAGTGAGGCATGTGCATGTGGACATGTGGGTGTGCATGTGTGTATGTGTGAGTGAATGTGCACTGCTCATGTTCATGTGCAGGGTCTCATGGAGACAACAGGGACGGGATTGGTCAGGATGTGAACCTCCCAAGCCCCCTAATTGTGACCTCCACCTGCTGCATGGTTTCTCCCACTCAGAAATAAGGTGGGCAACTGGCCACATCCTGCTGGACTTCCCCTAGCTGTCATCCTCCTATGCCCGACAGGGACAATGCAGGGCCACTTCCAATCTGCCACTCACCATTACAGCCATGAGTACTCAGAGATCCCCAGGAGCATGGTTGACATGGAACATGGGGAACCCCCCGAGGGCCAATCCACCTGCAGGAAAAGATGTCACTGAGGTCCAGAAGTTTCCCAGAAAAAAAAAAACAAAACTGTCCTTAGGGCCAGGTGCAGTGGCGCTTGCCTGTAATCCCAGTGGCTTGGGAGGCTAAGGCAGGAGGAGCTCAAGTTCAAAGCCAGCCTCAGCAACTTAGTGAGGCCTCAGCAACTTAGCGAGACCCTGTCTCAAAATTTTAAAAAAATTTTTAAATAGGCTAGGAATGTATCTCAGTGGTTAAGTGCCTCTGGGTTCAACCTCTGATACAAAAAAAAACAAAAACAAAAAAACACCCTCCTTAGGCTGGATTCCAGTCAGGGGAGGTGGTGCACACCTGTAATCCTAGCAATTTGGGAGGCTGAGTTAGGAGGATTGCAAGTTTGAGGCCATCTTCAGCAACTTAGGCCTCACCTCAGCAACTTAGCAAGACCCTGTATCAAAATAAAAAGTGCTAGGGATATAACTCAGTGATAAAATGCCCCGGGTTCAAGCTCCAGTACAAAAAAAAAAATAGCAACTTAGGCTGTATTTCGTCCTACCAGGCACCCTCAATAGTCCTGTCCCATCCCATTTCTCAGATGGAATGAGTGCTGGCCTCCCAGGCAAGATCTCCCACCTCCCACCTCCGTGCTCACCCAGGCTGGCAGCCTCCACACAGTGTATCTTGTGTTGCAGTGCCAGCCCTGGCCTCCAGCCTCCTTCGAAGCCTGCAATGGTCATGGGGTTGGCAGGGGCTGGAGCCCCAGGAGGCCGAGAAGGTGCCTGGTGGGCAGGACCTGCATAACGTGCCCTGCCCCTGGTCCTGCAGGAAATAAAGGGTGAGAATGAGGCCAGAAGTGAGGCTTGAGGTCCTCGGAAAAACCAGGCCTGGGACCCCACCCCTTGCCCTCAGAAGTCTGGCCAGGTCAGGGCAGAGGTGCAACTCAATCCTCACCAGGTGTGGCTCCTCCCCAGGTGGGCACTGCCAAAGGGTTGTGGGTGTTGCAATAGCCAGAGGCCAGGACAGCAGCTGGAAGAACAGCAAGCAGGAACATATTGAGGAAGCCAGAAAGTACTAGGCATGGGGTCGCTAGGGTCACCTGTCCATTACGTACTTCTTGAGACCCTAGGAGTGGAGATTACTGACCACATACGGCTATTCCACCCAGGCTTCCTGGACACTCTTCTAACCTTGATCCCTCACACTGCAAGGAAAACCTCCATGTCCCAGACCTGCTGCACTGCCAGTGCCTGGGTAGGGAGAAAAACATTTCTGCTTCTGGAAAGTTCTGTAAAGCCCCAGACAGGGGATCGGGACCTCAAGACATTGAGTGTCTGAGATACACCCCTTTCAGCTAATAAGACAACGAGGAGGAAATGCTTCCCAATCCTCTCTGATTCTGTCCTTCCTGCTGCAACCCACCCCCTATCACCACCACCATTACAGCTGGGCATGTCATTAACCCGCCTCTGTTTATCATCCCTGGAGCCAAGTTTGCAGCTGGCGCTTACTATTCTGGGTTGAATCTGAGACCACATCCTCCTTCATGACATCCCCCTATGACAAGGCCACCCCACTCACAATCCTGCACCCAAACAGGGCATGGCACATTCCACAGGAAGGGGGTCTCAGTGTGTGTCCCAGGCCTTCCATGGTGAGCCCCTCTGCTTCCCACTTTCAGGTATGAACCTTTTGTCTGAAACTCCTCCCGCTGTGCAGAGACCACATCCTCCAACGTGGCCCAAAGCTGGTTGTGGGGGGAAGGGGTGCCAGGCACAGAGCAGAGCCAGCTGCCCCGGAGGTGAAATGGCACAGAGGCTCAGGAGATCTCCTCAGGTCCCAGCCCTGGCTCCTGGCCTGCTAGGGTGGGAGGCCTCTTGCCAGAGGCCAGGTGTCACACTTCCAGAGCTTCCAGACCCGGAGCAGAAGGATAACTCCACACCAGATGCCAAGACCTAGCTGAGGCCAAGCCAGGCAGGATTCTCCCATTCATTCCGGAACCCGGAATCTGCGGTCTCTAGACCTATACAGATCTCAACTCCAGCATCTGAGGTGCTCTCCAAAGCCAGGCCCCCCACCCACCCTCTTTGCTGGGTGCTATTCCCATACTTATTGCTGACAGGCACCTTCCTTCAGCCCTGCCTGCCTATAAATGCCAGCAAGTCCTTCCTCCTCCCTGCACCCCCGCCCAGCCTGGGCAGGCACAGCTTGAGAAAGCAAGGTCCTGTGTCTCGAATACCACAGCAAGCATGGCCTTCCCCCATGGGTCACCATCTCATGCCAGGGTGGGCCAGGATAGGCTTCCAGGGGTAGATGGCCCCAAATTCTTCCTAGGAAGAGCTGAGTAACCAAGTCCCACCCCAGTTATTCCTCTGGCTCTCCCCCCGCCCATCCCCAACTTACCACAAGGAGGCAGGACGGGGGCCAGCACAGGAGGCTCTGCTTCATCATCAAGCCCTGTGGCGACCACTGGCCTAGGGCAGATGGAGGAAGACTCAGCAGGCAGCTGGGAGAGGCCGTCAGCTGCTGTCCCCCCAGGCACTTTCAGAATGACAGGACTTCTCAGGGGATGGCAAGGTGCTGCTGGGGGGCAGAGCACCGGGTAGCTTGCCCTACACCGAGTGCCCTACACTCAGGTCTAAGCCTGCACTTTTTGGGTCAGCCTCATGGCCGGGCCAGGCTGGAAGAGCAGAGGGCCCAGTAGGCTGGGGAGGCTTCCCAGAGGAGGAAGGGCTTCCTTCCCCTTCCATAAACAGCCAGGTGCCCCACGGCACCGGCTAGGGAAGCACAGGAGGAAGGAAGCTGGGGAGGCCTGGGCTGGGGGCTGAGAAGGCTGCAGCACCTCCAGCCCCCGCCTTTGCTCCCTTCTGCAGCTTTGCCAGGCAGATCTCACAGGTCTGCCGCCTCTCACCTCCCTCTGCCTTCACTCTCACTGGTTCTGCTCCAAGGAAGGCCCTTTCCTCACCCTTCAATCCCTTCTCTTTCTAGCAGCTCCTCTAGAAGTTTTCCCCAAAGCTGCGTCTGGCTTCTCTAATTCCTGTGCCCCCTCTACCATAGGCCTGGGTTTTCCACATGGCCCTGTCCACGCCTCCCCCAGGGAGGGTTGGGACAAGTCAGCTTGTATCTCTGCCTACGTGGCTGCCGTGGAGGACCTGAAGGGGTAGGTGGCCATGGCAGCAGAGCCTCACTTCATCTCTCCCACACACCCACATGCCACCACTGTCAGACACTAGAAATAGGTATAAACAAGACAGGTGAGGCCCCTGGCCTCAAGGAGCACCATCCCAGGGGACCCTGACACCACAGATTAAGAGGGTGGACCCCCTGCCAGTCGGCGGGAAATGGCAAATCTGAAAATAAAGCAGAGTGAGGACACAGGATGGGATATTTCAGAGACATATCAGTGGTGGCTCCCTGACCTGAGAATGAGGCCCCCAGACCCAAACTGTGGCTGCCTCTGGAGAAGTCTCTGGCCCTTGGACAAGGTTGGAACAGCAGTGCACAGGATTCGAATTAGACAACAGAAGGGACTGTAGCAGAATGAGGAACTTATAGTACATATCCCGAAGCCTGGCTTCAGGTCATGAGGGTGACAGAAACAGTGCTTGTGGGACTCAAAGAGCCCAACCACTGTCCAAGGGCACCAGCAGGCTGAGAAGCCCCAACCTATCTAATGCTAACCCTGGCCCACTGCCTGCAGTAGGTTCCAGGTCACAGAGACCCTCTCCTTGTGGGCAGCCTGGGCTTCCCACCTGGAAAAGGAGCCAGGAAACTGATCCACCCGCCTGACCTGGCCAGGCACAGGGGATTGAGTTACACCCAGCAGAGGGGGAGGGGAGTGGTCACATCATCCTAGGGACTCTCCAGGTCACTGGCAACCAGCTGCTCTTGGCCCCAGGCCAGCTAAGGGGAAAACCAGGGACAAGGAAGCCCAGGCCAGAGCAGGTGAAGGCCATATCTGGCAACAGACGCCCAACAGATGCCATCCCTGACTCATCTCCAGACCTGCTCTCCCCAGATTCAGTCACAAGTCTTCCTTTCAGGTTCTAACCCAATGTCCCTTCCCCTTGCCCAGCCCAGCTCTCCACTCCTTCCACTCCTTCCAGGGGTCTAACCCACAGACCTTATCACACTCCCAAGTCCTCAGGCTGCCCCTGCTGCCCACCCCCAGCCCCAGCCCCATTCCATGTCCCCAGGTGGGCCCAGAGGGCTGGTGCAGGGGATCAAAAGTAAGAAGCAAAACAACTGCAGAACAGAGAGCCCCAGAACTAGCCCTGACCCTGGGTGGCACCTGTTGGGTGACCTAAGCCCACAAGGAGCCAATGTGCAGCTTCGCATTTGCAGAAGGGCGTGGAGCTGTGCAATCTGGAGACTTCCAGGAGTGTCCAGAGGTCCAGACTCAAATCCAGAGAGGGCCCACTCAGGCACATTCACAGACATCCACCGCCGAGTGCCCCGTGCCTTCTAATTACACGCACATGCTCTCTAATTACCCCAAACCGGCACTTACTGCAGTCTGGCTGCCTGGGCCCCCACATGCAGCCCAGTCTGAGCCCTGGCTGGACCTGCCCGGTTAGGCAGAAAAGCCCACATGCACACATGTGCACACCTGCTGCTCAGGGACCCCCACCCCCACCCCAGGCCTCTAGCACAGAGCCCTGGAACCAAGACTGGAGAGCAAGTTCAGAGAGAAGACCCACAGCTGGGCTGGGAGGCTGGGAGAGGGTCTGCGAAGGCCCCATCCCTACCACTCTGCCTTGTCCAGAAGGCCATGCAGTCCTAGCACCTCCTGAAGGCTTCCTGGAGCACAGCTGTCAGAGATGGCAAGACTGAGGCCCAGAGAGTGAAGAGGCCCCAAAGCCTCTCCTCCAACTCCATGTGTCTGAGGGAGGGCTACCCCTTGCCACACAGGGTGGGGGAAGAGGAGCCCCAGGAGTTTTAGCAGAGAAGGAAGTTAGTTTAGAGGCCACTCCTCCCCACGTCTCCTAGCCTGGGGCCTGTACCCACTGCTACCAACTCCCTGCCCTGAGCCCCTCACTTCCCAGGGCTCAGTCTCCTCATTTGCAAGAGGCTCTCCTCATTTGTCAGGAGGCTCAAGGTCCTGGGCCTAAAGTGGGTCACAGGATTTCCTTCCCAGCAGCTCCTCCCCAACCTGGTGCAGGTTTGTCTCTGAGTATTTGTCTGCCAGTTGCTTATTGCCTTGCTCCTGCCAGACAGCAGGAGGGCAGAGATGTCGGCTTTATTCACCACAAAGCCCTGCACCCAGCTGGAGGCTAGAAGCAGGAGGCCCCCACCACGCAGACTCAGAGGTCAGGAAGGGTTTCCTCCTACCCGGCACTCCAGAAAAGTGCCCCAACAATTAGAATCAGAAATTCCCTGGATAAAAGCCAACCAGCAAAGCCATGACCAGGGCCCCACAGCAGAGGCAGCAAAGCCCTGAGAGGACAGCCCTGGAGGCCTCACAAAGAGGAAGCTGAGCCACCCACCCAGGCCTCGGGCAGCTTCCCCTTTCCCAGAACTGAAGTCAGAGAGGCCAACCTCACCTCCTTGCCCCTCCTGCACCCCCAGCCAGCCCTCCCCTCTGGTACACTCCCAGATCTCCCTCTGGGCCTTGGCCCATCCCTGCTGCCCCCTCACCCTGCAGCCTAGGTGTTCTGACATGGGGCTTGGCCCTAGCCAGCTCCCACCACCCTCAAAATGGCATCCTGACGCACCCCTGCCAATTCCCTACACATACACACACTCCAGCCACATCAAGCTTCTTTCCAAGACAGGCAAGACACAGTTACCCTTACCCGCTGATTCCTCTGCCCCTCCCATCACTTGGTCAACACCTACTCTTCCTTCAGAGCTCAGCTCAAAATCACTTCCTCCTGGAAGCCTCCACCAACTACCACCTCCCCATCAGTATCACCACCTCCCCCAGCCTCTTCCCTGCCACCAGCTGCCCTCCATGCCCAGTGCCACACTGGGTAAGTTTGTGCTGCCCTTGAGATGGGAGGCAGAAAAGGTGTTCGGAGTAGATGGCCCACGGTCCACCTATGCCAGGGTAGCGAAGGCTGGAGGACAGGCAGAGGAACCCAAGGCCAGGGCTAGGCAGGGTGAGTTTGAACCTGAATCAAGCTCTTGGCTAACTTGGGGCTGTATGGTGGAGCATGTCTGCCCCGCCTCTGCTCTCCAGTGGCTTTGTGGCTGTGGTCCCCCTCAGAGGGCTGTCATGAGAATGAAATGCGAAGATTCACACTGACTTCTCAGCACAGGGCTGGCTCGGCATAAGCCCTCATACTCTTCATGAGCCTCAGTTTCTCCATATGGAGAGGGCAGGGGCACTACCTGACAGACATGTGTGAGCACACTGAGATTCTCTTTTGTAGTTATGTTCAGTGTTTGGCACACAGCCAGGTACACAGGAGGTACCTGAACAGCCATGCTGGGTCTCTGGGGAGGGGAGGGCATAGGAAAGAGAGGAGTCTGAGAAGACTGGTGGGCAGTGCCCAGGATACACCAAGCCTCGGCTGCAAGCTGAGAAGCTTGCGCTTTTCCCAGGGGCTATGGGAACCTTGGAGGGTTAAGCAGGGGAGGGAGAGGCATGGAACAATTTGTGTCTTGGTGGGTGCACCAGGCTGCCTTCCAAGCAGATGGAGGTGTAAGCAGGTGTCCACCTGGAGAAGGGTGGAGGAAGGCAGGGGATGTTTCCCAGCCCACAACTCCCAGGCCTGTGGACCTCCCACCAAACCCCAGAGGCAAGTGTTGCCTAGAAACACAGCTGCACAGCTGGACATGGGCCTCTCTCAGTGGTGGCCGCAGCAGGCAGAAAGACAAAGGCTACTCATCAATAGAAAAATCCAGGTTAGCAAGGGACCCAGTGGTTCCCTGGCAACTGGGGCTGAAGTAGGGCAGTGCCCACACTGGGAGGCGCCGACGCGCGAGGAACTGCCTGCTTCCCTCCTCCCCTTACAGGAGAAGGGGACTGGCCCCAACCAGGGGCTGGTCCTCACCCTGGGTCACCTCCACACCTCACAGCAGAGATGAGCATTCCTGTTTTATCCCTGATGAACTGAGGTCAGGGAGGTCACTTGTAGGGGTCACATAGCCAGGAAGTGCTTAAGCAAGGATGGAGCCCAGGACTACCCCGTTTCTGCCTCCCCCATCCTGAAGCTTAGCCCAGAGCCTGGCAGGTGGATGTTCTGAGTCTTTGCCAAGCAGATGGCAGAGTCTAGGGAAGTAGTAGCACAGTAGGTGGCTGGACTGAAGGTCCACTACAAAGACCCAGGCAGGCCCCATGTGGCAGTCTCAGGGGCCTCTGGGATTTGTCTGCACTGTACTCATTTGTATATTGTCCCAATCTATGCCAACTCCGACAGAAAAGGGCACTGGGAACTGTAAGAAGCAGGAAGGCTGGGGAAGTCTAGCAATTCCCAGAGGGAGGAAGAGGTCCCAGGGTATAGCCCCAGCTCCCTAAGGCTGCTGCCTGGGGTGGAGGCCCAGAGATGTGCAGAAGCTGGCACAGGGCACCTCAGTGAGAATGGCCCTATACTCAGTCCTCTCCCAGCCTTGGGTAGCCATGGCCTCCAGGGCACCACCCTTAAGTGAGTACCTCTGCAATGCTGGACCCGTAATCCTGCACCACTACACTGCCAGGTAGCAGCTGCTGCCATCTCACCAGGAGCTGGGCATGGTTCTGCCCCTCAGACCTCCCGTTGCCACTGGGCCGGCACTTCAGTGGGTCAGGTGGTGAGGTGGGCAGGGGGGCCGAGGGGGCTAATTGGCTCCTTGAGGCTAAGGAAAAAGCTGAGGCAGCCAGATCTGGCCCACCCAGCTCCTCCCAGTCTGGGTAGGGTACAGATGCAATCTCTTCCCCCCTTCCCCACTGAGTCTGGGACTAGGAGAAGAGGTGTCTGAGGCTAGACAGTCGTCTCTGGGGCAGAGCTGGGGCTCCCCAGTAACCTTCTCGCTAAGTGACTACTGCATGCCCCATTGCCTCTGCAGGTTGGGTCCCAATGAACCCCTCAAAGACAGGGTTCCATGCTCTACCCTTGAGGAAACTGAGGCTCAGAGAGGCTAAGTAGTAGTCTCTCAAAAAAGACAGGGCTTGCCCACCCTGGAGCCCTGCCAGTGCCCCCAGGCCTGGCATTCCTACTGCCTCCACACAGACTGTTTCTAATTTGGCACTGTTTCCTCTTAGCACCATGGAAAAGCCCTGGGATGCGTCTCCTCACCCCAAAACAGGACAGCAAAGGTCTCAGGAGGGACTGAAGGACACCCAACCATAGCTCCCATTCAATGCTGCTACTACCTCTCCCTCTAAGAAGTTACCTTGGCCTCCAGCCTTGATCATATGCCTGGTACTAAATCACTCATATGCCCAAGTGACTCCAGCCTGCTCAGTACGGGCCCTTCCCTCATCCCAACATGGGAAGAGACTTAGGGGAGACCACAGCCCCTCCTGCCCCATCCTCCAACTTGGGGTATTGGAGAAAGAGGCTTTCCCTGAGGCCTTACCCAACAGAGCTGCGCCAAGGCCTACGGTGAGTATGTGGGTGAGGATACAGTTGGGAGGGCATTCCAACTGGGCTAAGCTTTGGCTCTCTTGCTTAGTGAATCTGTGACCTTGGCAGGTCACTTACCCTCCCTGAGCTTTGGGGTCTGCCTCTGCAAACAGAGGTGCCAGTCCCTGCTTCATGGGATGCTGCGGGGAAAATTAGAGCCATTGTTTAGTGCTGGCTGGGGATTACCAGTTCTCATAAAGGCCAGGAAAGGAATCCAGCCTCAGAACCAAGCACTGTCTACCCAAGGTCACCCAGAAATTTGGGTGTCATAAGGACACTTTGGGTAACCCAATGTAAATCCCAGCAGCATGAGTGGTGGCACCTTGGTCTCACTGAGAGGACCCTAGGTGCCCATTTCCCAGCTATCCAGGCTTGTGCCCACCTGCATACTGAGCAAAGACAGTTCAGCAGTCAGGATGCCAACCTACCTGCCCAAGTCTGTTTTCCCTCTGGAATTTGAGGCAATTGTGCCTATTCAGCTAGCTCACTATGTGGTAGGGGACCCAGAATTCATAGGCAAATGTTGAATCTTCTTAGGATTAGGTCTAAGTCCAGGGGGCCCCTCCTCCAGAAAGCTCACTGCTGGGGCGGGGAGAGGGGCTCTCAGCCACCAGTTTTCAGTCTCCTCTGACTCCTGCTGAAGTGGAGGCTCCCTGAGGGAGGTAAGTGGTATAATGGGAGGCCAGGCACACTGCAGGTCCCCTTTGCACTCACTGTTCCCTCTCACAGTGAGTGTGTGCAGGCCCACGCTTAGACCCTCCTTCTGGAAACCCTCCTCCCTTCTCTCTCTCTGCCATACTCAGACCTACCTCTAATTGGCTGTAGAGGCCCCCTCCGACCCCCTCCATCTATGCCAGCTAGCCAGGGAACACTCTCACAGCCACATGGACAGTTTATTTATAGAGCTCTCATCTTTCCCAGGGTGGCCCAGGAAAGAAGTCTGGCCTGAATGACTGACAGACCTGGGTTTGGATCCCAGTGACCCTAGAGTCTTGCAAGGGTTTTCTCCTCTCTGAGCCTTGGTTTCTAGGCCTGTGCCTGGAAGACTGATGACACTCTCAGCATAAAGCTGACATGGGATAGGCTCAGAGCTAGGGCTGGGCACACAGCAGGGATACAGCACTGGTCCCTATCCTCTCTGCTGCTACCCCAGTCCTACCCAGCTACACCTACCACAGTGCACTGTGGGTGCTGAATCTCCCCAGAGACTACATTTCTAGCTGGGGAGAAGGCTGGATGGGCTGCACTGCTCGATCTCAGGCAAAATCCCTCCCTTTCTGCTCCATTCTCCTACCCACATGGCAGAAGGCTGACTCTATAACAGGCCTCACCCA
Organism: Aplodontia rufa; assembly: GCA_004027875.1. Taxonomy (NCBI): domain Eukaryota; kingdom Metazoa; phylum Chordata; class Mammalia; order Rodentia; family Aplodontiidae; genus Aplodontia; species Aplodontia rufa. The sequence goes on from PVKS010004058.1 coordinate 44,109, forward strand.
GCTAGGTGCTGGGCAGCCCCACCTACATTTCTTCCTCTGCCTTTAGATAGGCCAGCCTAGTCCTTCTCTGAAAGCTGATGCCAGAATTGTTGGAGAAGCACCCAACCCTTGCCTCCTGCCTAGGCAAGAGCTTGTCCCCAGCATGGGGACCAGCATGGGGACCGTGTGATGCAAAGTAATCCTGCCCCTTTCTGCTTGAGTCTTGGCTCCTCCATAAAAACTGGGAAAAGAGGAGGAGATGCTGAACCCAGGGTTCACACAACAGGACATTAGTGGGGACAGTGTCCTTTACTGGCCCAGAATGAAGGCCGTGTCTGAGGAGAGCCACGGTTAGCACCAGATTTGTCCCATTCCCACAGGTGGCCTTGAGTCTTTGGTTCTAAGCCAAAAGACACCACATCAGACCATGGTGAGCCTCAGAGACCCTAGATATAAAACCTGCTATGTCCCCAGTCACATAGGTCCCCTACATGGCTGTCCTTCCTCAAGAGAGACCTTACAAGCATAGATCCGGCAGTGGGAGGGGACATGCTGTGGCCAGACCAGCACCCTGCTGGGTGTGCAGTGCCCTTCCGTGCCCCATGCTGGTGACTATTCCTCAAAGGCAAGGGGAATAACTGACAGGTGGAACTGACAATGAAGGGGAACTGAGGCTGGGCTCAGAGGGCTTTCTGGGTGAGGTATGGCTGAACCTTAAATGGCCAGGAGAGTTCTAGAAAGAGGCAAAAGTAAAAGCGCAGAACTGAGTCACCTGGTAGGAAGGGATGTGCCTGAAGATGCAAAGTTAGAAGGTCTTAGAAGGAAAGGCCTGGAGGCCAGGTTGAGGAGTTTAGACTCTATGCTGCATGCAGAAGGCAAGAGTCACTTTAGGGATGTCATCCTGGCAGTATATCAGGACTGCAAATGGAGGCAGAGAATGGGAACAGGAGTCTGGGCACAGAGAGCAGCCAGAGCCGGAACGTAAGAGCAGCCTGGTTTTGTGAAGGTGTGTCTTGGGCCTGCTTGCCATGCTGGCCTGTGTCCAGCTGGCCAGGGAACAAGTGGCAGGGCAGAAGGCGGGTGTACCCTGTCTGGAGCGGGAAAGCCAGAACAGCAAGGTTTGGGGGCCTTGGGTAAGTCCCTGCAATTCTCAGAACCACAGTCTCTCCCTTTGTAAAACAGGGCTGACTTACTGGCTCTGACTCCTGACCCTACAGCAAGAGGGGATGCTGCTGCCCCCTCAGGCTCTTCCATCCTTGACCAGACACAGGCACCTCCCTCCAGCAACTACCACACCAGTCCCAACTAGGGTTACAAGTGGAAACCCAACCTAGCCCCACGGTCATCCTGAGAGGCCCAAGTTCCCAGAAAGGTTTGGCTTGGGCAGGACACAACAGAGGACTGGGGGGGTGGGGGGGCTCCACCAAGGCTGGGAAGAGGAGCGCTTAACCCTTGGTTAACCCTTCTCTTCTCTCCCTCCTTCCAGGGCCCTGAGCTATTTCTACCTCTTTGCTGGGGATGGAAATAACTTGGGCTCAGCCCCTGGAGACCAGACAGCTATTTTCATCAGCCCCAAGAAACACAGCTCCAGTCATTCCAGAGAGGACCGAGGGACACCCTGATGCCCAGCCTCAGCTCTAGGCCAAGCAGTGGCAGTGGTCAGAACTAGAAGGGGTGTCTGGGAAGAATGAAGCAAAAGGCCCAGAGAGGGCAAGGCACCAGCTCAAGGTCACTAAACCTGTTCCCTACCATGGCAGGAGGGAAGATTAAGGAAACATCTCTAGAACAACAACAAAAATGGGGATGGGGGCCTCTTAGGTATAGTGAAGATCAATTATCCCTACTGCCCCTGGGTGTTCTGCTAACTCCAGACACTCTTCAGAGCCAGGTGGATACTCCCAAAGCCAGGTGTAGGCTCTAGAAAGCAGAAGACAGGCCTTTCTGGTGACCTCTAGCTGAGGGTAAGGGTTGAGGGGGGAGGAAGAGGAATGGGATGACCATGTAACCTACTTGATTCTAATGTTCCAGACGTGTGCACACATGCATTACACATAGAACAAACTGGACGACCCTGGCAAGGCCATGCCTACCAGCCCAGAGTGAGAGATGGAGGCCCAGGTAAGCTATGAGGAGGAAGATGGTCTGACCCTATGAAGGCAAGCACTTCACAGGATGAGACCTGAATTCCACCCCCCACCGCTGACCTGGCTCTATGTGACTGTGGGTGAGCCACTTTGCTTCTTTGGGCCTCAGTTTCTTTCTCTGAAACAATTACCACCTCTCAGAACTACCATGAGGATTCAATGAGACAGTACACCGTAAAAATTAGAACAGAGCCTGGCACTGTATCCCCTCACTTTTTCAACATTTCAACAAACTCAACATTTTCAGAGGATGACAGCCGAAGACAGAATTTCCAGTATGACACTCCCTGCCACTGCCACCTTCTGGGCCACGGAGCCAAATTTCCACCTACCCTGTACCACCCTCCTGTGGGAGTAGGGGTCTCAGAGCATCCTTGCCCAGATGGTGAAGAAGCCCTGTGACAGGTCTCCAGCAAGAACTTGGTCTCCCCTTTTCCTCCAACCAGGGAGCTGAAGAAAGGAGACCTGAGTAAAGACTGTCTACAGATCAGGTCTTGAGGATCCTTGTTGTCCATGGGTTCATTTCAGGACAGAGAACCAGGCAGCCTTTGTGTGGGAGTCTGAAGTCTCCTTGATCAGTTGTGGACAGGGCTGTGCTTCCAACTCTTTCACCAGCACCTGGGTGCTGCCCCTGGACATTGTCCCCAGCAGAAGCCTGCCCCCATCCCTGCTGCAGTCCTTCTGCCTGAAGAGAGGGAAGGGAGAACAGAGGCAGTTGACCCAAAAACAATAGAGGATCCCAAAGTGATGATTCACAGTCCATTCACAGCCTGACACCTCAGTGTGCAGACAGGGAGACTGAGGCCCAGCAGGGGCAGGTCTGAGAGCAAGACTGAGCTGGGCCCATTGAGAGGACAGGCTACCAAGGGCAGAGCTTTAGGAGGCATGGGGCTTCAACTCGGGAGACTACCTCAGGGCCCCTCTGCTGTGGCCAGCCTTGGCCCCCTCTCCCTGCCAGGGCATCTCCCTCAGACTCCAGAGGAGTACGCCAGGCACCTCCAGGGAAGATCCAACTTCCTTGTCCTGGATCTGCTGAAAGGCCTGAGGTCCCTCCTCTTTCTGCCTTTTACTCATTGCCCTGAGGCAGGCACTTTCACAAACACTACTTGACCCTGCACAGCTATGACCCCAGTCTGGGCTAATTCTCAGTCACTTGAGGTTCTGCTTACTCCGAAGGCCACACACAGTGACCCCAGTGACCCAGGGTCTTTCCCCACCTCTCTCTGTCTGTCTGTCTCTCTCTCTGCCTGTTTCAGTCACACAGAGCCCCTCTGTGTCGCCCGCTCGGCTTGGCGTCACCGCCCAGTATCCCAGCCACACGTTCGCCCGGGACAGGCCGCCTCAAGCGCCGTGTCACACACAGTCACGGGCTGACACCGTTCAGACCCTCCCCCTCCCGTCCGCCGCAGCGGCACGGAGACGCCACCGTGCTGTCCCGCACTCGGTCCTGGTCTGCGTCCAAGTTTCCCAGGCCGGGGGCGCCTCCGAGACCCGCCGGTCCCTCACACTGCAAGTTACGCCGCTTCCCCTCCGCCGACCTTCTGCGTAGGGCCAGGCCCCGAATCGCGGCGGGAGGACACGGAGTCCCGGGCCGGGGGCTGAGGCCGGCGCGGTGGGTGCGCAGAAGGTGCTGGGACAGGACGCGGGGCGGCGGGCCGCCGGCACCGACTGCCGCATCTACCACGCCGGCGAACTTCCTCGGAGACGCCTGAAAGCAGGGGTGCATCCCGCTGCCCTGGCCGCGGACCCTGCACGCCCTCCTTACCTGGCCGCGGCAGCTCCAGCTCGGCTCCGGGTCGAACGCGGCGCCCGGGCCCGGCTTGGTGAGCGCACGGGCGGCCGCGCTGCCTGCGCGCCTTTTGAATGAATTGCGGGCCAGGCAGGGAAGGCGCTCAGCCCCGCCCCTCGCGTCACGCCCGCCCGCCCCGCCCCCGACGTCAGAGCCCCGGCTCCGGCCCCGAGCCCCCAGCCCCGGAGCCGCAGAGGGGCTCGCCACTCTGGCGCCCGGCAGCGCTGCTCTACGTTGCCATCTTTCGAGTCCCCTAGGAACTGCAGAAGCTCCGCGGGACGAGGAGGCGGGGAAAGGAGTTTCTCAGTGCAAGATACAGACTGGGGGCTTGGATGCTGCTCGGGTCCTGTCACCATTGCCTGTATAATAAGGGCTACTGCTACCCCTAACTGGGCCTTTTCTTACTCTTGGAAATTGGAGCCTCTTTGCCCTGTCTAGTGAGATCTAGGCCCAGCCCTAAAATAAGCTTATAAAGGGGGCCCATCTGGTGGGCTTCCGCACTTCCCTCTGGGACCAGCCCAAATCTCAGTAGTTAGTTCCTCAGTCCAGCAGGACAGGTGACACAGTCCAGTGCCAGCTATCCCACCCCGCACATTTCCAATGCCAGCCATCAGAGCACCCAGCAGGGCAGTGACCAGGGACATGGTTGCACAAGCCCTGGGGCAGTACTCATATTGTATTCACTGTTCTGTAAATCGTGCCCCTGTGAGAATAATGTGAAGGGACTGGAGGCAGCAACCCAGCGACCTGAGTGTTCCCTACTCAGTAAAATTCAGGGGGTCTCAGGTGGCTGTCCCAGGAGAGCAGGGCTAGAGGAGACAGCAGGGAAGGCTGAGTGCTGGGGGAGAGAGGCCTGTCTGGGGTCAGGATAATCACAGCCCATGAAGGAGGTGGAGGAAGGTAAATAAGACAGTTGGGGATAAGTAGGCTGGCAACAGGATTCTAAACAAACTGGAGTCATAGAATCTGAGCCACATAAGGGAGAGGAAAGGTCAGGTCCCTGGGGTCCAGGAAATTCCAGGAGGAGAACTGGACACCGATGGGGGTGGGGTGCAGGGGAACAGTTTCCATTTCCTGGTGGTGCCCAGCGGGAAGAGCAGAAGGAGCTCCAGGTTACTGATGTCAGGATCATGGCCCAGTCCTCTCCAGTATCAGTGAAGACCCCCAGTGCTGGGAACAGAGATCATCCCTGGGCCCCAAATCGCAGCCCATAGAGAATTCCCTGAAAGGCTCACACTGAGTACCAGCGATGGGGCCAGATCAGAACAGGATTCCCTCTACTCTCAAAAATCTTTCCCTGATAATCAGAGTTTCTGTACTAGAGAGTCAAATGGTATCATTTTAGGTGCCACTTAAACCAAATGGAGATAGGCTCTTTGGTTAAGGAACACTGACAACTAATCAGACCTCCCAGAGAGGGTCTAGGCCACTCTCCTACCAACTCTCTGGGAAACTTTGGTCAAATCCCCTCCCCCCAACTCTGTTTCCTTATCTCAAAACTGGGGTGAGAAATTTGTTGCCCGAAGGTCATTCTAGCTGTTCTTGGGAGGGGGCTACCTGCCTGCCATGGCTCCATAGAGCTGGTCCCCAGAGCCACAGCCTGCACATTTCCCACCGGGGGCACTCTTCGGGTTATGAAGAAGCTTAATTATTATTTACTGTTGGTCAGGTGGGCCAGTTCCTCCTCCACTTGACTCTGACTCCCAAGCCACTTCAAGAAGAGCCGCTCCCCGAGAGTCTTGGAGCATCTGGCAACTCCACAGTTGAGGAGACAGGGAAGGAGTGGTGGAGGCCACTGCACAGATGTGAGCAAGCTTGTCTTGGAGCTTGAAAAGTCACAGGCTCCGGAACAAAAGAGGCTAAAATTCTGGCATCTCAGGTAAACCCATGGAATCTTGACATTAGAATATCTGAGCTCAGAAACCATCTTTTTGAACCTTGCACATTGCATCTGGGGAAGTGCTCGAAGAAAAGGCCAGCACGTAGCACAGGGCAAGGCCCCTGTAAGCTGGGATGAGCCATGATGATGACCTGCAGGCAGGTGTGGGCTTAATTTCCCAACAAAGCCCTGCCTGGGATGGGGATCCTAGGTCACAGGATCAGAGCCACTGGGGTACTTTGAGGAGGGATGGTGCCTCCAGCTAGTTGTACTTGAATTCCAAACTAGAAGTGCAATCCTTCCTGGTATCCAGGGGTACTGGTTCCAAGACGCCTGTGGATACTAACATTTGTGGATGCTTAAGTCCTTTATGGGAAATGATATAGTATATACACATCCTTCCTCATACTTTAAATCATCTCTGGATTACTTACAATACCTGATCCAATGTCAGTGCTATGTAAATAGGTGTTTTATCTGTTTTTTAAGGAAACATCAGCAATGGGAAAAGGACAGACACAACCATTGTAAGTTTTACTAAACTTCCCATTCGCAGTTGGTTGAATGTGTGGCTGCACTCATGGATACCAAAGCCCAACTTCACATGGTTGAAGGAACAGGAGGCTCAGAACTCAATTTCAATATTATGCCCTAGGCTAACCCCCAGCAGGCCACGTTCTGCCTTGACCAAAGGTGTGCTTGTGATCCTGTGTTTGTGCCTTAGCTCCATGGTGGTAGGGGCCTCAGTCTAAGGAAGAACTGGGGCCAGGAGGCCAGGATGGGACTCAGCCTGGGGTCAGGGCAGGAGCTGAGCTGGGGCTATCTGTGTCTGAATTTCAACCTGCATTTAAGTTCAGAACGGAATCCCCACTGGTGGGCCTGGCCTCACTGACTCCCTCATGGGAAGCCAACACTCTCAGTTATCTTTGCCAGGCGTGGGCCCTATGGCCCACCTAACTGGTACTCAGGAAGGCATGTATGGGGGCCTCTTAACCCCATGGTGGGTCTGAGAGAGAAATCCAGAGTCATGGACTGCATGTAGTGGGCTGGCAGGACCCCTGGGGACTGCCCAGGTAGTCCACTTACCCTCTGGACCTGAAACATGACGTCAAGAGTCAGGGGTTATGTGACCACACTCATGGAGGCAGGTGGCTTGCCGAGGCAAGAGGTTAAGGAGCCTGGAGAAAAGAAATCTGGCAGGAAATGAGGAATGTATGCTTTGGTGTCACACAGATAAAGGTGAAGTCCCAGTTCTGCCTCTGCCAGGCATTGGTGGCCTTAGGCAAGTGATTTCACCTCTTGGAATGCAAACTCATCCAGTCAGGGCATTAGGAGGGTCTGCAAAGACCCCATGTTGGGGACAGAAGCTTCTTCTAGGCCACTGGGCCCTAGAGCCCCTGTCTGCTCCCTTCTTCCCTGCTTCCTCCTCTAGTGCCCTGTGCACCTTCTCATGTCCTGGCATCAGGGACTCTATCCTCATTCATCCCCGATGCCTGCTCATCACCTTCCTCCCCAGTTCAGTTGCTCACTCGACTTTGCTGGTCAGGGCTCCTCACTGGCTGTAATTGGGCCCAAAATAGCACTTCCCCTTGCTGCTTCCTGCAGTCAGCCTGTGGCTTAAGGTTTGTGAGGACAGAAAATTGGTGTTTGGCAAGCGTGGCAAAGATGTAAAGTGCTCTCAGAGGTCAGCTGGGTCCTAAGAGGGGCAGGAACTTGCCTCAGGTCACACACTGAGGAGGAGTCATGGCTGGAGCTTCTGTTAGGCTCCTGGTCACCTGTCCTCTCCCTGCACCAAGTCCTCTGGACCCAGAGACTTGTGTGCTGAGGCTGGTTTCAGGTGTGTTACAGGGCCAGCTAGTCCAGCTTTCTGCCTCGCCTGGTTTCTAAGGGTCATTTGCTGACTTTTCTGACTATAGGAAGGAAGCCTTCCTGCCTGGACTCTCTTCCCCATCCTCAAAGCTGCCTTATTGTGTGACCTCAGGTAAACCTCTCTGTGCTTCATCTTCCCCACGAGCCAGATGGTCTGGTTAAACCCTACCCTCTGTCCCTGAGCTACAGGAACACTTGGAGAAACCTCTTGAAGTGACAGCCGTTGACCCTTTCTCCCTCCTCTGGGGTCTGGACCCCCTTCCTAGGGCTGCTGTAAGGAACATGAGCCAGGCACCTCATGCACTCCAGGCACCACATGTGCACCCTCCCATGAGGTGTGGAGACCTGAAGGAGCAGATATGAATCCAGATTCTGACCCTTTGGAGGAGGGTGACCTTGAGGAAGGCGTTTATCCTCTGAACCTGTTTCCTCCTCTGAAGAGTAACAATGTCACCAGTTTCCCAGGACCATTGTGAGGATGAGATGATCCGAGCCCCTGGCTTGCAGCAAACCATAAATGGAAGCTGGAGTTTTTGTTCTGTTGCATTTTCAAGACCTATAGCCGGCTGGATTCTCCAGATTTCATTCACTAATTATTTATTGAGCACTTTTGGTGTGTTAGGCATTGCTGCAAATCTGGGAACAAGAAGTCCCATCTTGCTGAGCGCCCATCCTGATTTTCCCTGCCTTTTCCTTTTTCTCCTGTGGGGACCCCTCACGTCAGGCTCCTGCATCCCCTCCTTGCCTTGGTTCAAATGTTCCCTTTTAAAGTCAAACCCAAGCACCACTTTCTCCCAGCCCAGGGGTCAGCTGGAGCCTCACCCTTTAAAGCAGTTCCCCACTGGCTGGCAGAGCAGTCCCGTGGTGTCTGAAGCCAGGAGGAGAAGGGGAGCTTCTGAGGTCATGGAATGTTCTGTTCCTTGACCCACGTTTGTGTACTTTGTGAACATTCGCCCAGTCGCACAATCACTTATACTTTCTTGTTTAAAGGGTTGTACTCCCATGATGTTCCTATAAAAATACTGATCATTTGCTAGCTGTGGTGGCACAAGCCTGTAATCTCAGCATCCACTTCGGAGGCTGAGGCAGGAGGGTTACAAGTTCCAGGTTGGCCTGGGTGATTTTTTTTTTTTTAAGAGAGAGGGACAGTGAGAGAGAGAAAGGGAGAATCAATTTAATTAGTTTTTCATATGACTTTCGTTGCTCAGACACTTTGTTGTGTACATGGTGCTGGGGTTTGAACCCAGGTCTTTGTGCATGCCAGGCAAGCACCAAAACCACTGAGCCACCGCTCCAGCCCAGCTTGGGTGATTTAACAAGACCCTGTCTCAAAATAAAATAGAAAGGACTGGGAGTGTGGCTTAGTGGTAGAGAGTCCCTGGGTTCAATCCTCAGTACCACAGAAAAACCAACCAACCGACCAACCCTAATACCTGTGTCTCAGGTTCCAGAGGTTCTGATTTATTTGGTCTGAGATGAGTTTGACTCTGCCCCCTCCCGAGTGATTACAGTGCTCACTCAGCCCAGACAGAACCAGGAGTTCTTGCTGGCCTGAGGCTTGCTCATCCAAGACCTCCTTGCCCACAGCTGACTGGCTCAGGTTAAGGACTTGAGCAAGGGTCCTGGACTCTGGACCCTGGGAGAGGCTTTCTAGGTAACAGCAGGCTGGGCCAGTTCATTGTTACTGAGGTGCTCAAGCTGGGAAAATGGCACAGACCTCGTCTTGGGCATACCTAGTGCTGAAACTGGAATCTGTCTGGGTCTCTGCTGAGGGTGTTCTGATTTTTCTTTTCTTTTTTTTTTCTGGCAGTACTGGGGATTGAACCCAGGGGTACATTTTAACAGTGAGCACACCATCAGTCCTTTTTTTATTTTATTTTATTTTATTTTATTTTATAGAGAGGGACAGTGAGAGAGAGAGAGAGAGAGAGAGAAGCAATTTTATTTAGTTTTTAATGTTGCTTTCGTTGCTCCGATGCTTTTTTGTGTGCATGTTGCTAAGGTTCGAATACATGTCCTCGCGCATGCCAGGCAAGCGTCATAACCACTGAGCAACCTCTCCATCTTTTTATTTTTTGAGATAGGATCTCATTAAGTTGCCCAGGCTGGCTTCAAACTTGTGATTCTCGTGTCTCAGCCTCCCGTCTAGCTGGGATTACAGATGTGAGCCACTGAGCCTGGCTTTAGGGGTCCTGAGGTGAAGGTCCACCGTCTGTCCCATTGTGCCCCTGACAGCTAACTGCTGCTGGTTGATGTCTCCACCAGTACGCACCCTTTACTTCAAGGGCAGAAGGGATCTCTTACTTGTGACCCAAAGACCTACGTACATGGGGCAACCACTCTGTTCTGGAGGGGATTATCAGCTATTTTACAGATGAGGAAATGGAGACTCTGAGTGGTACAAGCTGTCCAAAGTCCCTCAGCTGCAAAGTCAAGATTCCAAACAGCATCTGTCCAGCTTCAAAGCCCAAGCTCCTTCTAACGTTTTGTTTCATCATAAATTCTAAGTGACTGTCACCTTCTACCCCACAGTTTATCGGTGCTTAACATAACCCCTTCATCCCCAGGAAAATGATGCTGGCCCAGGCCTGCAGGTGTTCAGTGGTGTGAAGGGCTCTCTGTCCCTGCACGGAGGGCCCTTCTGTGTTGCTGGGCCTTTGCATTCTTGTTCTGATTGAACTCTTTGGACTAGAGTCAGACAGACTTGGATTCTACCTCTGCTCAGAGGACTAGACTCACCTTGGCCTTGCTCAGGGCTCCCTAGCCATGAGGCTTTCTGAAGAACATGGTTTCCTGGAGGAGCCTGGACAGCCTTTCTAGAGCCCTGATTCTTTTCTTTGCCTTCAGCCTGTCAGCTTCAGATTCCCAAACTCTGTCTCAGACTGACTGACTCAGCAGTTCCTGATCCATGCATAAGCCACACATGGTGCCTGTGTTACCCGTGTGCACACCTCTGCAATGGATTCTAACGGCTAGCCTGCTTATGAAGCTCTGGACCACCACAACTTCAACATCCCGATGAGCAAACTGCTGCCCAGACAGGGGCAATGTCCTGACAGTCTTGCCACCCCACGACGTTTCTAGGTCTCCAAGGACTCACTTCTGAGTCGCTGTCAGAAGCCTGTGACTGGGGAGACAGATCCCCGAGGTTGCTGGCAGGAGGCCACTGTGGCCACCAATGGGAAGCAGTCATTTGGTATTTCTATTTATTGACTCTTTAAATTTCATCATCCAAGGAAAGTTAATACATGACTGTTTGGTAGCAAGAGAAACATAATCTAAGACCACAATGACCCACCCACCCTAAATAAAAACAAAACCAAACAGAATAAAACAAACCCCATCTGAAACCAGACCTTTGGAGTTGTAGCTGAAGCAAGGGGCTGAGGGTCAGAGTGGCTCCCTGCAGCTTGGGAGGTGAGGAAGAGGGTGCCCTCAAGTGGGAGCCTTCCCAGTTGAAGAGGCTATGCCCAGCCCCTCAGCTTTGGGGGTCCTTCCTGAAGGAGTTGTCCCTGGCAGGAAGGGGTGTGAAGAGAGAGGGATTTGGTGATCAGATTGAGGGGGTTCCTAGGCCCACACCCCAAGGTGACCATATGTGCCAGTGCATGAGACACAGGGAGGCAGGGGCTGGGGACCAGAGCTGACAGTAAGAAATGAGGGCCCTTTTCTCTTACCTGAGAGAAAGCCTTGTCCTAGCCCTTACCAGTGTTCCCAAATTAAGAAACCATTAAAGGCACCACCAGCACACTGGGAAATGCCAAAGCCTAGGCAGGCCCCCAGACAGAGTCACGCCCCCATGAGCCATCATCGTTCTGCTGGACTGAGGGCACTTGGTCCTTCCTCTGGATCAGGATGGGCAGGCCCATCAGGTTGGACTTGGGAAGTTTATACTGAGGGCTAGTGTTTTAGTGCCCTTAACATGCAGAGTGTGTGTGTGTGTGTGTGTGTGTGTGTGTGTGTGAGATGGGGGAGACACTGGTCCCTCTTGAAAGGCTTGGTTTGGGTCCCAGGGTGGCCCCTCAGACAGGAATAGGTTTTTTTCCCCCATCATTTCTTCACATCACACTCTGCCCCCGTCACTGCATAAATAAGTGCTTTGGAAAGTACACATCTAAAAAGGAATATAAATACTGTACATGGGGAAGGATATTATCCCTCAGCCTTCCCGCTGCCCCCAGAAAACCCTCCAAATATTGCACATGGCCCTCTCCAGTCCCATGAGGTTCAGGCCTGGCCGTGTCTTTGGTAGAAGCTCCAGGGACAGAGGTCCTGGGCAGCCTGCATGGACCGCCCTGGTCACACTTGGGAGCACCAGAGCAGCCAGTAGGTTGGGAGAGGCTGTGCTGGCCAGCGGGTGTCCATCAGGAATGCTTCGGTGAAGGTGAGACCACATGGTGCCCACACAGGCACCTGAGTGGCCCTGTTCCCACTCCTGGGCAAGGTCTGCGTGTGGGCTAGGAAGAGGCAAGCAGACTGAGGGCAGGTGGGCAGGCGAATCCTGGGCCACAGTGGTCAGGGTCACACCCTCCACAGGAGGAGGTGGTTTGTGCTGTCATCTCGGCCCACCGTCTCACTGCTACTGCCACCCCCACTGCTGAGTCGGAAGTCCTCGTAGCCGTCACCTCCACTGATGACCAACATTTTAGGCCTGGCAGAGGCAGCAGGGCCTCGGTGCCGAGGGGAGTCTCGGTGCTCCAGTGAAGGCAGCTTCTCAGGGCCTGTGGGGTATAGGGGAAGAACATCGGCCTGAGGGAACTGGTGGCTTGACTGTCCCATCTTGGCTTGAGCTTCCACAACCCGGAAGTTAGCAAGACAGACAAGCACATTTCCTGTGGGAGATCCCACTTCCTGTTAGCACTTATTTGGAAAGAAATGTCCACTTCCTGACAGTTACCTGTACTTTCCAGTCTGGAATAAACTCCCCAGGGCCACACCAGTTTCTCTCTCTCTTGATGACTGCACATATACCATCCTCTTCATTATTATTACAGTTACATGCTGCACAATGAGGTCAACAGACTGCACATAAGACGGTGTCCCATAAGAGTGTAGTGCAGCTTGAAAAACTCCCACCGCCTAGAGACGTTGTAGCCACCTAAAGGCAGCACCACCCGGTACTCATGGGTCTGTGGTGAGGCTGCGGTAGACCATGCGCTGCCAGCTGCATAAATGCAGTTATGTACAGTGCATGATACTGAATGACACACGTCTATGTTCCTGGTTTATGTATTTTCTTTTCTTTTTTTGTAGTGCTGGGGAGAATCCCAGTGCATGCTAGGCAAGTTCTCTTGCACTGAGTCACGCCCCTATATTTTCTATACTAAATTTTTTTTTTAAAAAAAATAAAGGTATGGGGTGCGGGGGAACTGGAGCAGTGGCTCAGCAGTTACAGTGTTTGCCTGGCACGGATGAGGATGCAAGTTCGAACCCCCGGTACTATGTAGAACTAAGTGTTGGAGCAACAAAAGCCACATGAAAAACTAAATAAAATTCATTTTCTCTCTCTCTCTCTCTCACTGTGCCTCTCTCTTTAAATAAATAAATAAATAAATAAAGGTACCGGGTATTGAACCCGGGGGCACTCTACCACTGAGCTATACCCTCAGCTCTTTTTATTTTTGAGACAGGGTCTTACTAAGTTGCTTTTTTTTAAGAAAGAGAGTCAATTTTATTTACTTTTTTCACGTGGCTCTTGTTGCTCTGACACTTTTGTGTACGTGGTGCTGGGGTTCAAACCTGAGCCCTTGTGCATGCCAGGCAAGCGCCCTAACCACTGAGCACAGCTCCAACCCCTGGCCTTGAACTTTTGATCTTCCTGCTTCTGTCTCCCAAGTCTCTGGGATTACAGGCGTGTGCCACTGCCACTGGTTTATACTAAAAATTCCTGTGGTTGTTTCAGAGTGTGTTTCCTACCACTTTTATTTTTTAGTTTACTGTAAACAGTATGCTGTGTGTTGCCGACCGCAGGCTCATAATCTTGTTTACTGAATCTCCCGACTGCATTGCTTTCTCTTGTGCTTCACGTAACCTCGGGTTGTGCTGTTCACAGTGGCCCTAGGAGTGACAGGCTCCCCCATTCTGGATCTATTCAGCCCAGCGGCGCAGCAGGCGGTGCGGCCTAGCTCTGTGCACACATCCTCATGTTCACACAATCAGCCTGCACACTGTGCATCCTCACAACACTGCACACAGCTAAGCAACGCACAACGTACACGATTCCTACTTCCAGCAGCCCCTTCCCAGTTACATAGCTAAGTCTTCTCTGGCCCCAGACAACTCCTGACAGAGGCTTTATTGATTCTTGATTCCCACGGCCACTTCCTCTTGGGAAGATGGTTTCTTGTCCTGCCAAAGCAAAGCTTGTCTGTGACTCTGTGAAGTAACTCATTCCCACTGTTTCACTCTTTAATTCTCACAGCCCACTTCCTGGACTATGTGCTATTCTGTGTTCTCTTTTCTGGTGCTATTTCTACTTCCTTTTCTGTACATCACTTCCTGAGTCTACTTCCTGCCCTATAGATCGTTTCTAGTCCTGTCTTATTTCCTGTTGTATATAAGAAATACAACAGGATATATTTCCTACAAACATATCTGTGCCATATTCTATGTTTTGTGTTTTGTTTTGTTTTGATTTTTGTACTGAGGATTGAACTCAGGGGTGAATTACCACTGAGCTACATCCCCAGTCCTTTTTTTTAATTTTGAGACATGGTCTTACTACATTACTTAAGGCCTTGCTAAGTTGCTACATCTGGCCTCTAATTTGCAATCCTCCTGCCTCAGACTCCTGAGTTGCTGGGATTATAGGCTTGTGCCCACTGTGCCCAGCTGTCATATTCTACTTCCCGTCTCCCATAACACTTCTTTGGACAAAATTTCATGCATGCACCCAGCACACACACAACATCCTAGTACATTTCATTTTGGGGTTTCCATAGCCTATTTCCTGTAACATACACCACTCCTAGCTCAGTCACACTTTTCCTCCCTCTTCAAACACTTCCAGCAGGACAGTGGAGGCAAGAGCAATCCAGGATGCCTGGGCTGAGGGTAGGACGGCAAGCATACCTGTGTCTGGAGGAGGTGGTGGGGTTGGGCAGAGCAGGTTGAAGCCATCTGGCAGCTGGACTGCAGCCAGGAAGCGGACATGGCCGGTGTGGCCTTGACCCAGGCCAGCAGGGCTGAGAGGTGCCCGTGGGCAGTTGACAGTACTGGGGGAGGTGGGCATAGTGAGCACAACTCCAGCACTGGTGCCCACCCATAGCAGCTCTTCGCACACTAGCAGTGCTGTGATTCTCAGGCAGGCAGCCTTGTGCTGCCGGATGATGGCATCAGAGCCTGGGGTAAGAAAGAGAGCAGCGCTGGGGCCTAATGCTGGCCCTGGCCTCCGTGACAGGATAGGAAGGCTCTGCAAAAGGTGCAATGGTTATTTGAGATCAGTACCTGCCAGCATCCTGTGCACAGGTGGGGTGACGTCTACCTCCGCCAGCTGCTCAAAGGTGTCTGGATGGTAGAGACACACATGGGCACTACCTTTCAATGTCACCCACACACCCAGACTGGAGTCCACCATGCAAGCCACACTTCGGCTTGAGTCCTGCCCCACGCAGAACGTGTGCTGTGGATGAGGGGAGGGCAGAGAGCACGCAGGTGACTGGCAGGCCTGTCCCTGCCCTCCTGCCTCCAGCAGCCCCAGTGTCCATCCCTCCCTCCTCATAACTCCCACAGATGCCCACCCCAACTGACAGCCTTGGTCCTGGGTCTGGATGACTAACCTTCCAAAGCTCAGATGCACTGGTGCCTCCCCACTTAATCCTTGAAAATTAAAACTGGGTGTCCCTTCCCCATGCAACTTAGTGACTTAAGGATCCGAGAACTTCAAAGCTTGGGGACTTCTAAGACCAGCCACTGGCCTCTCCCTGGACAGATGGTGAAGTCCAAGTATAGGAGGGAAAAGTATCCTGCCCAGAGTCACACAGCTTGTCAGTCACAGTGGGGGCTAGACCCGGTCTTTGGCTTTCATTCTTGTCAACGACAGGACAAGTGAGAGGGAAATCAAGGAAACATGTTGCCCTCAGAAACCATCCAGGATGGAAACTTCTGGCATGTGTGTGAATACATGAGGACTAAAGGGCACAGCCTATTGCTAAAGGATGATGACATCAGGAAGGACCCTTGTCCTAGCCCCCAAAGATCCCAAAGAGAGAGAGAGGGTGGGCAGGAGGGTGAGTCAGGAATCCTAGCACACATGAGCACTGACTATTTTCCTCATCAGTTAGAGAAGAAATGAGGATGAGAAAAGGATAGGGCCTGGCCCAATATCTCCCAGGGGTCAGTGGAAGGTCTAAACCCCTCTGTGGGATGCTTTGTCTCCCTCTCCTATGGGTCCAGCTCATCCTAAGTTACTGATTCCGTCCCCCTACCCACTGCTACCTCTAGCTGCAACGTGTCAGGACTCAGGACAAGGACTCGGTTCTGGCAGCCACACCACAGCCGTCTACCCACAGACACCATCTTGGTGATGGGGTTCCCCTGAGCACCCAGGGTCACCGATTTGAAGTTCTGGGCATCCCAGAAACGGCCTGGAGTGGGAATGGGGCAAAGAAATCAGGAAATTAAGCCCAGTACTGGACTAGAGTGAGATGTGAATATCCCTGTTTATAAGCAAGGACACTGAGGCCCAGAGAGGCCTGAGAGTTGCCCAAAGTCACATCTCCAGACCCATGGCCTAGAGGCCACCACTCTCCCCAAAGAGAGCTCCACCCCAGGTAAGCAGTTGGGCAGGGACAGTGCAAGGAGCCCTCACCTGCTTCCCTTTGGTAGACCACAAGTTCTCCATTGGCCAGAGACACAAACACCTGGTTATTCAGATATCTGACAAGGAAAAGAAGGGGTCAGGGATTTCAGAAGGCCAATGTGTTACCTGGGGCCACAGGAATCACAGATAGAATGGCTGTGGCTCCCAAGAGACCATTTCTTCTCACCCCCTGTTCTCCAGGTGGGGGAAGCCTGAGGGTGAGAGGCAGTGACCTGCTCAAGTTCACAGCGTGTAAGAAGCACAGTGGCCTAGAAATAGGCCTCTGTCCTGTGGCCTCCCCAGAAAGGACAGGCCAGTAGAGGGGGCCTGTCTGGGGAGACCTAAGAAGGGTCTAGATGGGAAGGGCACACTGAGGCCTTACAGGATGCAGGTCACGGAGGCTGCGTGCTGGAGCTTCATGCTGTTCCTGCGATCACGGATATTGTCAGAGGACTGGTACACATGGACACTGTGGATCAGGGGTAACAAACGCTCAGGTACATCAGCCTTGGTAGTCGTCCCTCCACCTCTGTGCCTCCACCCCCATCTCCCCAAGGTGCCTGCGCAGGGTACTATATCCCACAGCTTCCTTGTGGGGATCAGGCCCTCTGGCTGGCAGGATGCTGAGGGCTGCTCCAAAGCCCGCCTCCTGTTTCTGCTTTAAGACACCATATGATTTTCAGAGCAGGGAGCTCAGGGCTCTGGCACTGTGTCCCTGGCTCTGCCCATGCCCGTACCAGCCGTCCTCAGTGCCCAGCCACACAGAGCTCTGGTAGGCCTCAGGGTCCACGCTCAGCAGGTCCTCCAGGCTGCCCCGTGTGAAGGAGCCACGGCTGGAGCGGCGAAGGGCTCTCCCATCCATTGGACTGGTGCCACAGGGTCCACCAGGCCCAAAGGAGCCAGTCCGTGGTAGGAAACCAGGCTCCTGCTCTTCCTCTGAGCTTGTCGTCTCTGCTGTGGCCTCCTTGGAGCTTGGGGTCTCCTCATCTGAGGGAGACAAAGATCTCTGTCTCCATTCCCCTTCACAGGCCAGAGACCAGACATATTTCTAGGCCTCAGTCTCCCTCACTCATCCATCCTGACCATTCCTGTCCTGAGGGCCATTGGCAGCTGCTCCTCCCCAGGGCCTGGGCCTCTGCATCTGCTCAGGCCTTGTTACCCAGCTGAGAGTTTGTGCTACAGTCTCCTAGACCTAGCCTGGCCACCTCAGATGCAGCCCTTGGACAAAAGGATCTGCCATTCTACTCGATATCTATCTTCCTTAACAGGGCACTCCAGGATTTTTAGGGTTCCATCTATCTGTCCCCCTGGCGTCTGTGTCCTCACTCAAGGTAAGAGTTCCCACCCACCCTGCTGGCCCTTCACTGCTTTGTATGCTAACATCCTAAGATCTGACTCCAGCCTTTGTCTCCACTAGCTCCTCAGCACCCCCGTCTCAGGGCGGTCCACCCTGTTGGCCAGCTCCAAGTCAGGCACTCACTGCCAAAGCTGGAGGAGATGGTGGACCGGCTGGCCTGGCTCTGCAGAGTCCCAGAAGGGCTGGGTGAAGATTCATCATCAGAGTCGCTGTCAAAGGGCACCAACTCGGGGCAGGGGTCACCCTCGGCTGGGCCTGGTGCCATGTCCAGGCCAGAGCCTGAGATAGAGATGTGCAGGCAAGGTTGGGGTCCCGGCTCCGCCAGTGTCGTAGTTTCCTCCTCCACGGGGACCTCTACATCCAGCTCTGGCCCAGAGGGCTCCGAAGCCGTCTCAGGTGGGCCCCTCAGCGAGGCTGATCGCTCCCTGGGGACAAAAGCCACTAAGGGGGCATTGCCTGTGGTACTCCACTTGGCCCTGCCCACGGATCCTCCCACCAGCCCCCAATACACCTGCTGGGCCCTGCCCAGGACATCACGGCAGCCTGTGTTTGTGCAGGGTTCCTCTCCCAGGGACGCTCACCCCGCCGACTGGGCCCCTCACCGGTGGCAGTGGCGCTGCAGGCCGGGCACCGCCCCAATGCAGAGGATGCGAGCTGCGCAGACAGCGATGCAGGCCTCCACGTCGGGCTCTGCGCGCAGGCTCAGCAGGCACACCTGACCCACATAGCCGTCACTGTTGCACACCCACACTTCTGGTGTGGGCTCTGGGCAGCTGCTGAGGGTGGGGGCTGCGCAGGAAAACTGCAGAAGGCACCAATGGACAGCGAAAGGTGAATGGAGGAATTGCTGCCAGCATCCTTATCTACCAGAGCACCCCAGCAGAATGGAGGGAGGCAGGCTACACGCACATGTGTGGATTCCTGCATCCCTTTATACCCTTCTTTACACATGTACACACATGCACACAGCACGCGTGACACTCTTTACATATCAAATGCACTGATGCCTGTGATACAGCCATTGCCCATACCTGCACATACACACAAACCCTGAATATGATCATGGATACATGCATGTAAGGAATGAGCCACTAGTAATCTTTGCACATATGTATGCAGGGTCATGCAAGTGCATAAGTTAGACCCCTTCACATCAACTGTATAGCCTTCCTTCACATGAACAGACGTAGATATGCATGAAACACCCATGTGATGCATATATGCAGTACCCACATGCATGTACAGAGAACTATGACTCAAAGTCATAGGGATAAATGGCAATGTTTAAGAAATGAATGCAATGCTGCATGCAAAACAAGAATTCATGCACACATGTTGGCTTGAAAAATGTGCATCCACATGACCCAAATGCACACACACACCTGCATGCCGCTGCGGGTTTTCATGATGGGGATGGCTTTCAGGAACTCTGGGTCAAGACAGCTTTTGCTGGATGCTGTAGTGGAGATGGAGGGACAGATCGACAAGGGGACAGGGCAGAGGGAGACAGATCCTGCTTAGTACCCACCTCGCCCTGTCCTGTCACTGTCCCATTTCCGTCCTCCTCTGCCCCTCAGAGTCAAAGGAGGGCCAGATCTCAGCGGTGCTAGAATGAGGAGCTGTGGGTTATGCCCTGCTTATCCTTGGCCTCATTCCTCCCGTATGTACAATGACGGTGCTAGACCAGAGGTCTCTAAGCCACAGATCTTGATCAGTGGCTTTCCTTAATCCAGCCATGCTCAGCTCAGAGTTGGGGGTGGGGGGTGGGGAGGGCCCTTAGCCATTCATGCTCATGATCAAGCCTGTGTCCTAAGCTGACCTTGTCCATGATATCCCCTCCCTGCCAGGGAGGCCCTGGGAAGGCCACAGCTAATATTCCGCCTGATCCTGACGTCTCAGCTCCCCGCATCTCTACCCCCCCCCCCAACCACACACCCCAGGACAAGACACAGCAGCTCCAGAATTTCTGGCTTTTAAAGTCAGACACTTCCTGGATGTTCCAGGAAAAGAGTGCCATGTGGGCCCTGGCTCACCCAGCTTCCTCTTGGCCTCATCAAAGGCCTGCTCAAAGCCCAGGCGGGCATCGGGGTGAGGAAACTCGAAGATGAAGGAGTCTGTGCCCTCGGGCCGGGTGGCACACAGTTCCAGCTTGGTGGGGGGGAAGGAAAGTGCGTAGCACAGGGCCTGCTTCTCTGACAGGTCCCTGTGCATGGCGGCTGAGAGATCCCGCAGCGCATCATCCAGGCTCTGTGGGTAAGAAGGCCCAGGCCTCAGGTCTCAGGCCTCAACCAGAGTCAGCACATGCCCTTGGGAATATGTACAGGGACCTGCCTCTCCTCTCCCCTATCCTTAGAAGTGGATGCTGTCTCCTCCCTAGATCAAGAGGAAGCCAAGATTCCTCACCACCGCCCCGCCCCAAGCAGGAGATGGACCCTCTCTTCCCCTCTGATGGAATGAAGCCACGTCTCCACCTTCAGACTTGGAACCTGTTACTTCCCTTAAATGAGTGAGGCTGTAATTTTCCCCCTTGGATAAGTGATAGGGGTATTTCCTCCCTCAGGCAAATGCCAGACCTTTGTGTCTCCCTAGATGGGGTCAGGGAACTCCACCCTTAGGCCCAGGGCACAGACCTGGTGGGGGAAGCTGAGGCTCTCAGAGAGCTTGCTCATTTGGCCCAGAGTGGCCAGGTCCTCATCCAGGCGGCTGATGGCCTTTTGGATATTCTCCCGATTGGTAGCTTGGGATGCCCCTGGTGGGGAAAGAAGAAGGCCATGGACAGAGATTAACGAGGTCAGGCTTGGACAGAACCTCTTCCTTCACTGCATAACCTGCAGCTGGGTAGGTGACCGGCCTGACAAACTGCAAGCTTACAGACCCCAAGGTCTCAGGAACAAAGTTGATGGTCAACTCCCACAGAATCCCAGGCCTAAGAGCAGGGGACCCTGCCTGGTTCAGAGCCACAGGGCATAGGATATCAGGCCCTTGCAGAACTTGCCAGAAGAAAATGAAGTATGAAATGGCAAACAGCTTTACAGGTTACATAGGTTCCGGCGGACACTGGACTGCAGCAGCAG
Organism: Aplodontia rufa; assembly: GCA_004027875.1. Taxonomy (NCBI): domain Eukaryota; kingdom Metazoa; phylum Chordata; class Mammalia; order Rodentia; family Aplodontiidae; genus Aplodontia; species Aplodontia rufa. The sequence continues at coordinate 64,997 of PVKS010004058.1, forward strand.
CACAGCCCACCATGGGGGAATTGCTAAGTAGGCAGAGCTCAGGCATTCAAATCTGCTGACCAAGAGACTCTCTGCTCCACAGGGAGGGGGCAATGAGCTGATGCCCTGCATTTCTCTAGTCCTATCCCACACCGACCACTGCCAAGTGGCTGGCCCTATAGGCCACCCAGCACCCCACCCTCCCGCACCACTGTCTGGCTCAGGGTGTGTATACTCAATGGCCCATACATGGGGCTGACCCTCCACCCCTGGGTCAGGACACCAAGTCTTAAAATCAGGGGACAGGAAGCTTGTGTCTTTTTGCTCTTTCCTAAATGACAGGTTTTCCTGTCTTTTTCTGTTCTGTTTACAGAATGTTGCTGGAGTATATAGTTTAGTAGTTGGGTCACAGGTTGCAATATGGCAAGAAAGATGACCGGGGTCAAAAGAGCACTACAGGAAGAACAGATTCTGAGATTGGCAAATAATGTTTAGAATGGCTCTGTGGCCAGGGACCCTGCAGGGCTAAGGAAGTTAACTATACAATGGAATCACATTGGCTAAGTAGGCTGTGGTACTGTATCCACAGAAAGCATGGTATGTACCAGAGAACCAAGGCTTGGAATATCTCTGCTGTGGTCTGAATGTTGGTATCTCTCCAAAATCTGTACGTTGAAATCTAACCCCCAGTGTGTTGGTATTAGGAGGTAGGGCCTTAGGGAGATGATGAGGTCATAAGGATGGTACCCTGGTGAATAGGATTAGGCCTCCAATAAAGAGTTCTAGGAGAAAGATGGGTGTAGTGGCAGATGCTTACAATCCCCTGGGAGTCTAAGGCAGGAGGACAGAAAGTTTGAGGCTAGCCTCAGCAACTTAGTGAAACTCTGCCTCAAAATTAAGAAAAGGGGAGGGGGCTGGGGATGTAGCTCAGTGGTAGAGTGCTCCTAGGTCCAATCCATAGTATCCCTCACCCCCTGCCCAGATAAGTTCCGGGAAAGCTTGTTTGTCCTTTTGCCAAGTAAGTACATATATGAGGAACAGGTCCCTCACCAGACACCAGATCAGCTAGTGTCTTGATCTTGGACTTCCCAGTCATCAGAATTGTGAGCAATAAATTCATTCATTATAAATTATACTGTCTATGGTGTTTTTGTTATAGAAGCCTGCAAAGACAATCTATTAGTCCTTCTGAGAGAAATGATCCCGTTCCAATCCTCACTGTCTGGGCAGCCATATTTTCTTCCATATGACCTTGTCCCGCTCCTGACCACAGATGAATGGACTAGGTAGAAGTGGGCAGCTGACTAAAGGCAGTCATTATATCAGCTGGCCTGTTCTCTAGTGAAGAGATGTGGGAGACCAATAATCATCGTCACTGGCAGCTTGTATTCCTACACAGGGGCCTGTGCGGACAGGCCTGGGTTCAGCTGGGGGCCTGGAGACAGTCTGGGCTTCATCACTGTCGTTACGAGGAAGCACAGGGGGCCAAGCACAGCGAGAACGGGGCCAACTCACAGCAGGAGTGGGCGCTCCCTGTGGCTGCCTTACCTCCTGGGAGTTTCAGCCCAAACCACATGGATCTTCCAATCAACCCACTGCCTGTGCTGTCCCTGGGTATAACACTGCTGAGCCAGTGGCACTCACATGAGTTTGTACAGAGGAAGCAATGGCCCATTACAGCTCTGCCTGCTCCCCTGCAGAAGCCCCCCAGCCCCACCTCCCAGCCCCGGTCCTCTCCATCATCAGGAGGTGGTCCGTCTGGATGTCCGACGCCGTGGACGTCAATCCGGTCCTTCATGCCAGCCCCCTCATACTGGATGGGAAAATGAGGTTCAAGAGCTGATGGACAAACAGCCAGGCTGACCATACCTCACACCCACTTCTCAAAGGAGGACTCCAACACCAGGACCCCCAGCAGGCCTGAGCCAGCCCCACCTTTGATGATGTCTGCATCTTCCAGTGGCAGCTTCCACAGCATCTTGTACTTGCTGGCGGTGTCGATGACGCTAGCTGCTGTGTACCTGTGGGGAGCCAGTGGGATCCTTTGGCCAGGTAGGGGAGCAGAGCCCAGGGCAGGACAAAGGCTTCTCCTGCTTGCATCACCCAGCACTGCCCGCAACCACTCACAGGCTCATGGAGCTGCGCCGCAGGGAGCCCGACTTTCGCTTCAGGGTGGTGCAGACAATGAGGTCTGTGAACAGGAAGAGGGACCGGTCCTTCTTGCCACCGATTGCCTTCTGTGGGGCCAGAGCAGGGTTCAGGCAGCGGGCACAGGCCAAAAGCCCACCCACCTGCCCACAGGGCCTAAGGAGACAGTGAGGCCCAGGGAGGGGTGACAGATCTCCCTCAGCTGTCCAGAGTCACAGCAGAGTAGGGACTTGACCAGGGAGCCTGTTGGGGTGGAAACCCATGGGCAGCAGGTAAGAAAAGAGTAAACTAAGCAAGGAGGTAAGGGTAGGTGGGCAGAGGTGGGACACTTCTTACCACTTCAATGACCATCTCCTGCCTCAGGAACCGCCGAAGAGGAGCCTGGAGCTGTGGGATAGGATGGACCTGGCATCTTTTTTTTTTTTTTTTGGTATTGAGGATTAAACCTAGGAACATCTAACCCCTGAGCCACATCCCCAGCCCACTTTTGTTTTTTGAAGCAGGGCCTCCCTAAGTTGCTGAGGCTGACTTTGAACTTGCGATCCTCCACACCTGGCTGGACATGGCATCTTAAAGGCTAGCTATTAATTCCTACCCACTACATAAACCCCAGTGACCCTTTAGCCCCACACCATGTACCAGGCCAGTGGAAGCAAAACCTGTTTACCCTCCCAGCAGCAGGCAGCCAGGCCAGGGACACCTGGTCAGAGAGGGACATGCAGGAGGACACAGACAGGTGGAGCTATGTGACCACAGATGCTAGGCAGTATGGATGCAAGCACACTGTGTCCACGTTCACAATTCCAGGCTAAGTGGACAGACATGGGTGGGGTGGGGCAGCACTCACATCCTCCATGCCCTCAATGTGGGCCTCGATCTCCTGCAGCACCCGGGCATGGCGCTCTGCTTCCTCGGCACTCCGCACACCCTTGTTAATGCGTTCAGCCACCTGCTTGATGTTCCGCTGCGCATCCAGCAGGAGTGGGTGGTCTGGGTGGTCTTCAGGTGTGTGCTTCAGGAGGTCCTAGAATGGGGATGGAGACCAGACCTGTCTGCTTAGCTGCCCCTCAGGTCCAACCGACTGCTGGAGCAGGAGGGACTATAGGTAGACACCAGGGAGGACTTTCTACCCTACTTGACCCCTGGGGACTCTGATGCCAGGTTCAAGCAAAAGGGGTCTCTCAGGGTCCATTTTATCTCCTCCAGGCCTTGCCTACCTACCAACTCAGTCCCATGCCCACCTTCACCAGTAGCTCATAGCGTGGGATCCGCTGCACGGGCTTGATCATGAGGTCGGACAGCGCCTGCTTCTCCTTGTTCTCACGCATGCTTTGCTGAAACCCAGAGCAGGCATTGGCACCAACGTGAGGAATGATACACCAGGAAGGGTACACCCAGGGACAGGATCCCATCAAGCCCCTCCAGCTCAGCCTAGGGATATAGGCAGACCCAACGGCCAGGCTACAGTGCCCTAGCTGAGAGCTTCTGGGTCCCTCAAAGCTAGCCCAAGGTGAGGGTCATCTTCACCTCCTGCCCTCACCCTCAGTAAATACCTCCAGGAACTTGAGAAAGGCAGGCCTCGCCTCCTTAGCCACACGCACGGCGTCCTTTGCATTGAGAAAATTATCGATATAGGCAGAATAGATGTTTACCAAGACGTCTTTGGAGAACTGTGGGTGAAGAGACAGGTTGGGGACCCTCAAGGTGTCCCTCCCCCCACCTCCCCCGTCCAGGTTTCCATTCTTCATGCGTGAACATCTCCCTCCATCTAGCAGCGGCACGGTCTTGATGGAATCAGGCATGTGTTTTTGTGTTGGTGTCTCCAGGTGTGTACGTGGAGTATGTGTGGCTGTGGTTAGGTACGTACGCATGCATGGGTGCATCTTATCTGTATGCGCTTGTGTGTGAGCTTGTGATGTGTGCCTGGTTGTGTCTTGTGTGCTCAGACCTGGTTCTCTAACTTCCAACTGAGCACTTCTGTTCCCAGCTCTCTGACCCCAGCCCCCTGGCCTCTGCTCATGCAATTCCCTCCTCATCCGGATCTCACCCACCCTTGGGGCTGAGCTCCCAATTAGGGCTCTGTCTGCTTGGTGTACATCTGACCTTTGGCTTCTGATGTCCCCAGGACAAGTTCACCCTTTCCAAGCACAAAAGTGCTTCTCTCCCAGTCACAGCAATGCCTGACTAAGAGCAGGACACATGGTGGCTGGTGGTTAATACCCGGTGGCCAGCTGATGGCAGGTTAAGTATGGAGATTCTCAGTCAGAAGCCTTGGGTGATACCCCTGGGTTCCTTGTCTCGACTGGACCATGGACAGGCTAAGTGAACATTACTGGGTTTTCTGGGACCTTAGAGAGTCTCTGTCTCTCTAAGGTGTCAACTCTCTCTGTCTCTGGGCAAGGCAGGGCAAAGCCTAAAACAGCTCAGGAAGACATCCCTCACCAACCATCTCCGTCTCAGGACAGAGCATCCTGGGCTGAGCCCCCTGGGGGCCCAGGGCTTCCTACCACAGTTCAAGGTCAGCATCAAGAACCATGCAGGGGGTTAGTGACACTGAGGGTGATGACGAGTGGATCAGCATCTCAATCTGAGTTGGGGTCCTGTGCACCTCATCTGGTCACATAAGTTTCTGGGTCAATAGGGACATTTTAAGGCCTTTTTTAGGTCAAGACTCCACCTCACATCATAATGAATGCATTAAAAAAGCATTCGCATCCCACAGTAGATATGATTTTCTTTCTTTCTTTCTTTTTCGCTTGTAAAATGTTTGGAAGCAAAATTTTTGCCTTGGTCTCCCAAGTTGTTGGTATTACTGGCATGTGCCACCATACCTGGCTTATATTCATCAACTTTAAAATCAGGTTAATGACTGCACCTACCTCACAGGGTTGTTGATACACACAAGGAATTCACAATAATGCCCAGCACATAAGTGGCGAAGAGTTAGCTACGGTTATTATAATACCTGATGGTGGACTGGTGTATTTCAGTAATAGAGCACTTCCTAGTCCATGCAGGACCCTGGGTTCAATCCCCAGAACTTCAACCAATAAAATAAATTTAAATGCTTGATGCAAAAAAGAGCTAGCCAGGATAAGGCCAGTGTCAACATCAAGCCCACATCAGGGTCAGGGCAGTTGTTTGTGTCCAGGTGAAGATAGGGGTTGAGGTCAGTACCAGCATCCATGTGAGGTCTGAGTCAGCATCACCACCAGCTCAGGGCCAGGGCTAGGGTTAGGTCAATGTCAGCCATTGGGTGGGTCCAGGATCAGAGTCTGGCTGGGGCTGGAGTCCACACCAGAGTCTGGCTACACTCTGGGAATGGGAATTGCCAGGTTTAGGTCCACCAGTGAGGTGGAGTCAGACCTGGTCAGGGCCAGTGTCCACACAGGGCAGGTGGGGTGGGGGTCCTGGTAGCATGTGGGGCACTCACCGACTGGACGAGCAGGGCCCCCACCTTCTGCTGGGCATGCCAAGTCTGCACACAGTGCCGCACCTGCTCCAGGAACTGCTCGTGGTGCTCCAGGAGCTCAGGGATCTGGTCAAAGATCTCATCCACCAGGGACGGGTCACACAGCAAGGAGTTCTCTGGCTGCTTCAGCGGCTGCATGTAGCCCTGGGGGACTCACGGGGTAAGTGCATGTTCCTGCAGAGATGGCACCCCACCCCACCTGCACAGGTCCCAGGGTGAGTGCACATAGTCACCTGAGCCTGCCGCTCAGCATCCTGCCTCCCCCAACTCCCTCATCAGATCAAAAGCTCCACATGGGTGAGTAGGCCAGGCCAGGGACTGACACAAGATGGGGCTAAGGGGACTCAGGAAAGGTTTTCTGGGTGCACAGAGCTTGAAATAAGGAAAGCAAGAAGACCAGGGATCTCTGGGAGAACCCCGCACACTAACTTAGCAAAAATTTATTGAGCATTTACTAGATGCCAGGCACTATTCTAGGAATTGGGAGACAGCAGTAGACAAGAAAGACCCAAATCCCTCCCCTGACAGAGCTTACATGTAGTTTACCTATAGTTAGATGAAACACACAAATAAGGTATAGGGAAGGAGCTGGAGCAGTGGCTCAGCAGTTATGGTGCTTGCCTGGCATGCGTGAGTACGAGAGTTCAAACCCCAGCACCATGTACAAAATGAAGTCTCAGAGCAAAGAAAGCCACATGAAAAACTAAATAAAAATTGATTCTCTCTCTTACTGTCCCTCTCTCTTAAAAAAAAAAAAAAAGGTATAGGGAAAAATTAAGTCGTATCCCATTAAATCTATTTATCTTTAGGAAAAAAGTTTGCTGCCAATTAAGATATGCTATCAATTATAAGAGGAACTCTGGTTCCAGAGATGCTAAACTATGAAGGCAGAATAAAAAATTTAAAATGGCTGGGGACAGGGCTGGCGTGAGGGCTCAGTGGTTAAAGCACTTGCCTGGCAGGTGTGAGGACCTGATTTTGAACCCCATACACAACTAAGTGTCAGAGAAACAAAGGTCAGATGAAAAAATAAATAAATTGATTCTCTCTCCCTTTAAAAAAATAAAATAAAAACGCTGGGGATGTGGCTCAGTGGCTTAAGTGTCCCTGGGTTCAATCATTAGTACCAAAAAAAAAAAAAAAAGGCAGCAACATGCCTTAGAATCAACTGTTTATGTGTGGAATCATAAGTTAAGAAGAGATACAGCAGACAGAGGTCCAGAAGCCCCCCTGGGAAGTCCCTGGGGGCTTGTACAAGTGATACTATCTGAATACTGTTTCAAAAGTTTTCAGATCCGCTGGTCAGTAAGTAAAATTCCTGTTTTTCACCTCTTATCTGCATTCAATGGCAGTGTTGCCTGAGCATGAAGCTCAGCTCCAATGGAGAGGTTGCCCCCTACTGGCCCAAATTGTAACTACAGCCCAAAGAAACAGGAGGGTGTTCCTTGAAAAAGCATATGCTATGTTGCAATAACATTTATATTAAACATTTAAAAAATCTGGCTTGTTTTGTAAAACAAACTTGAGAAAGTTAAGCTCAACAGAATACTCCTGACTGGTTGGGGATTCTGAAGAGGCCCAGGATGATGGAGAAGGAGGCAGACAGGCAGCCTCCCTGTCAGAGCTCTTAGGCCAGTGGGAACCTTATCTAGGTCAGGGTCACTGCCCCCCAAGGAGCAGAAAAGCTATACCACTCATCTCTGGGCCCCAGAACCTCACAGAGAGGCAAGCACACAATGTAAGGAAAGAATAAACAGACTGAGAAGCCCATATACAATCTGTGAAGGCAAAGTCCACATTCATTCAACAAATGCTCCTGAGCAACTATTGGTGGGGGTGGGGGGCAAGGGACTGCAGGCCCTCTGGTGGGGGGCAGGGGCAGGGAAGAAGATACAAATAAGTGAATTGCTATATAGTATGCCACAAGGGAGAAAGTACTATGGAAAAAAGAGTAGAGTGGGGGCTGGAGCAGTAACTGCAGTTGGAGCACTTCCTGGCATGTGCGAGGACCCAGGTTCAAACCCCAGCACCACATACACAACTAAATGTTGGAGAAACAAAAGGCCAGATGAAAAACTAAATAAAGTTGATTTCTCTCTCTTAAAAACAAGAAAGAAAAAAAAAGTAGAGTGGAGGGAATCAGGGTGCCTGGAAAAGGGGCACTTGGGTCAGAGCATTCAGGAAAAGAGCATTTCTTTTTTTCTTTCTTTAAAAAAAGAGGAAAAAAAAGAGGTCAGGGAAGAGAGCCAACTTTATTTTTTTTTAATCTGGTTTTTGTTTTTCCAACACTTGTGTATGTGGTGCTAGGGTTCGAACCTGGGTCCTTGAGCATGCCAGGCAAGTGCTCTATCACTGAGCCATTGCTCTAGCCCTGGAAAGGACATTTCTATGCTGAGTATGGTTGACAGACTCTGATGGGGAAGGTGACACTCAGAAAAAGGTGTAGCCTTAGGACCTGGTCCGAATCCCATCTTCTGGTCGCTCACCTTGGTACTTTAATTCTTTATTTTAAACTCTTGAAAACAACACTAATCCACTTTTGCTGGCAGATGTCTCTGGGAGTTAGCACCAGAGGTGCAGGGTCCAAATCTCCATCTGAATATCACTGTGCCTGGGGCAGTGAAGACTGGTGTGGGGGGGACTGACAGACTGACAGGGTTTCCTCTCAGGCTATGACACTTCCTTGGACAAGCTGCTTTACTTCTCTGTGCCTCCGTTTCTTCTGTAAATGGGGGTTATAGTGAGGATGGCATGAATTACCTCACGTAAAGCCCTGGAACAGTGCCTGGCACTCCATGAGTGTGAGAGGTTACACTTCACTAGACGGACGGTCCTGGCACGTTTCGAACTTCTGAGCCTTAATTTCGTCATTTGAAGAAGAGGATCACCATCTCCACCTCACAGGTAATATGAAGACTAAATGCAACCTTATACGGGCACACGTGAACGCGGGCAGAGCTATGGGCAGTAGTGACGTGCACATCTCTCCTGCAGCCTGCACTGGAGGCAGATACACTCCTATTCCTGCCCTAAAGTGGGGCAACTGAAGCAGGTAGCCATGTCTGATGTGCTAGGTCACACAGACAAGTTCGAACACTTGGAGCAGTGCTCCAGACCCCGGTGCTGTCCTCCTTCCCACATTCCAGGGCAGTCACTGCCAGTCCTTGGGTCTGGGTGACACCCTTCTGCCCACCTCCACCCTCCCATCCAACACTTTCAGCTTGGCTGCCTCCACCGCAGGTCCCGCAGGCCCTCCACATGCGCAGTCCTGTGCTTGGCACCTGAGATTCTGAGGTAGGAAGACTCTCCAGGCCCTGCCCGGCTCTCCACTGCTCCTGCCTCTGTCAACCAACAGGCTTGAGAGGCAACATCATCTAATCTTTGTGCATTCTGCAGGCAAAATCAAGGCTCAGAGAAGGGATGTGATTAAGCCAGGCCATCCAGTGGGGGGTAAGTGACCCAAACCCTGGACTACCTTCTTCAACTCTCACCTAGAGGATGGCAAAGGACCCTTGCAGTCCCTTGCACATCTGTGCTTCTAGCTGACATTCTGATGGGCCCTCCCTATGGCTTCCTTGTGCTTACAGGAGAGCCCAGTCCCCCTGTGTGGCCTCGTCCTGCCTCCCTGCCAGCAGTCGCACTGGCCACTTCTGATTTCCTCACTATACCCTTTGCTCTTTCTGTACCCTCTGTCTGGAACCTTCCCCCCAGGATCCCTCTCTGCTGAAATGCTATCCACCTTTCGGGTCTCCGTTAAACACCTCAATCTCAGAAAAGCCTTCCCTGACCACCCCTGCCCCAGCAAGGCAGGCCCTACTCTGTGTTCCCCTCTCTCCTTGCACTTTTTTTTTTTTTTTTAAGAGAGAGAGGGACAGTGAGAGAGAGAGAGAGAATCAATTTTATTTAGTTTTTCATGTGGCTTTCGCTGTTCCAACAGTTCGTTGTGTACGTGGTTCTGGTGTTTGAACCCACAAATCCTTGTGCATGCCAGGCAAGCGCAGTAACTGCTGAGCCACCACTCCAACCCCCTCCATGCACTTTTTTTTTAAATAAAAGCAACGTATTTCTGTGGCAAAATGTACATATAGAAAATTTACACTGTTAACCATTAAATGTAGTTTAGTAATGCAATTAAGTACGTTCACATTGTTGAGTAAGCAACACCACCATTCATCTCCAGAACTTCTCATCTTCCCTATCCAAAATTCTGTACACGCCAAACACTAACTCTACATTTCCTCCTCCCCCAAGCCCTGGCAACCAGAATCCTACTCTCTGTCTCTGAGTTTGACTACTCCAAGTACATCATACAGTCTTTGTCCTTTTGGCTTATCTCATTTAGCATAATGTCCTCAAGGCACATCTGTGTTGTAGCATGTGTCAGAAGTTCCTTCCCCGGGCTGGAGTGGTAGCTTAAAGGTTGGAGCACTTGCCCGGCATGTGTGAAGACCCAGATTCAAACCCCAGCACCATGTACACCACTAAGTGTTGGAGAAACAAAGGCCAGATGAAAAAATAAATAAAATTGATTCTTTCTCACTCTCTCCCTTTCTCTTAGGAGAGAGAGAAGGAGAGAGAGAGAGAGGAGAGAGGGAGAGAAGTTCCTTCCCCTCCAGACTGAGAAATATCCCTTGTATATATTTACTCTCATGAACTTTTGCATCTCCACCTGTCATTCATGATTTGTCTGGCTGGTGAATGCTGGTCTCCGCCATAGATCATGAACTCCAGAACACAGGCCCATATCACTCATGCTCACTGTTGAACTGCACCCCTCCTGCTCCTGCCTGGAGAACACAATGTTTGGTGCATGGCAGGGCTCACGGCAGATTTGTGGGATGAATGAATGAGTGAATGAATGATGTAAGAGCAAATACTGCAGGTGTTTCCAGGGCTCCACCTTCACTCTCTGCTCTCACTCTACCTGGGTGGCCTGAGCAAATTCATCCCCCAGGATGACAGCAGGCCCCACTTGAGCATGTACATCTGGGCTCCCCAGAACCCACATGTCTGAACCTCGACTCACCATCCTGCCCCAGATGCATCCCTCTCCTGTGCCCTACCTTTCCCATACCAGGAGCTCTAGCACAACCCTGATTAGCCCACCTTCTAAGTCTCTGCACCAGCTCTCCCTCCCTGCAGCCTCCGTCTCATCCAATCTCAGTGGCCCTGATCCTCTTCTGCCACTCATCTTCCCAACAGTCAGAGAGACTTCAGAAAGTGTGACAGGCCACACACATGCCCTGCTCAAAACCCTTCACTGACTCTCCATGGTCCCTGGTGGAATCCAAACCTTCCTCCTGGTGTTCAAGGCCTCCACAGTGTAGTCCTTGCTGTCTCCCGTAGTGTAACCCTAGAAACAACCCCTGATGCTCTGTGCTCGCCACGAGGGCCTCTGAAGGTACAGGGCCCTCTCATGACGTGACTTTATATGCACTGTCCCTGTGCCATGAAGTCTGCACCTCCTGCCGGGAGTCTTCCCTGACTCCATGTGGGGCAGATGCCCGCCGTGCTTCTAGAGTGCCTGTATACTCAGGCACGCCTTCCCTTCCCCGACTTCTGAAAGCTTTGAGGCAGGGCTTATCTCACACTTCCCTGTGCTTCCTGCACATGGTACAGTGCCTGGGCCAGCAGGTGCCCAACATGCTTTTTGTTTTTTGTTCGTTTGATTTTCTTTTTTGAGACTCAATTTTATTTACTTTTCATCTGGTTGTTGTCTCTGACACTTAGTTGTGTAGTTGGTACTGGGGTTTGAACTCAGGTCCTTGCACATGCCGGGCAAATGCTATAACCACTGAGGTACCGCTTCAGCCCCAGATGCCCAACATTTGATCCCACTCAACAAACAAATATCTTCCCAGCCAATAAGAAAAACACAGAGGGCACACCCATGGGGTGCAAGCTCTGAGCTGGGTAGATGTGTGGTGGGACTCCTGCCCTGGGGTGGTCTGGCCCCTCTCCATTCTCTTCTGCCCTGGAGAGGGCTTCTTCTCTGCCATATTGAGGGTTCTCTGTGGAAGGGCAGTGTGTTCCAGGGTCAAGCTCTCTGGCCTGGAACCCTTGCCCATGACACAGGTTTTGTCCCACCTGTTTGACTGCTCCTAGCCTCAGAATGGCTGCTCTCAGGGCCTGCCCTGTGGGCCTCACCTGCATCAGGGTGCGCAGCGACTCCACATATGATTGCTCAGTGTCCAGCAGGGTCATAGTCACGTGCTTCCGCATGTCCTGTGGGGACAGGAGCAGAGGGTGAGCAGCCTTGTTCCCCCCAGACCCCATCACCTGCAATCACATGCAGGTTCACCTGCAGCCCCAGAGGACACATCCACACCCTCCCCCAGGGCTCTGGGCTGTTTTCTCCCAAAGCATCCGGGACCACACTCATTCTGGCCTTTGCTCAGGTGCTCGCCCTGCTGGGAATCTCACACACACCCCTTCCCAGAGTCAGGGGGTACTTCTGCACCCTTGCCCCATGTCCACTGCAGCTGTGGGCAGATTCCAGACCTCTGGTTTACTTCTTGACTCCCTGATGGACTCATGAAAAGGACAAAAAAAAAAAAAAAAATCTAGAGACTTTCACATTTGCAAGGGAAGATGCCCCAGGCCACCTACCACTCCAGCTGCCAACTCTAAAAACGCCACTTTCTAGCTTGGTGCTAAGGGGACACGCTCCACCTAGCTGGGCTTCACATCTTGCCTCAGAGTAGACCCACGGACAGGAGAGGTAAAGCTGGTACTGGAGGTCACAGATCTGGGTGGTGTCAGGGTTCAGTCACTGTCAGACAAGTCTGGACCCCAACTCTCTTACAAGGTCACTGAGCCCTCCTGTGCACTGTTACCTAACACTCCTGCTCGCCCTGTGAAGCAGATGTTGTTATTCTCCCCATTTTAAGGGTGGGAAAAGGAGGCCCAAACACCAATGCCTCCAACCTGAGGGTCTGAATGAGAGTCCCCAACGGGTTGTTTAGCCCCTGCAGCCACAGCCAGAGGGGCAGGCTGCCCCCACTGCCCCCATCAGGGTGAGCCCTGTCCTGTGGGAAGGCTTTGCTGGAAGCCACTTGGGAATGTCATCTAGCCCCCACCCCGTGACTGAGCTTACCTGCTGCCTGCTCCACCAGTCCCGAAGCTCCTGGCCCACAACTTCCCCAGGAAGCTTCCCCAGATGGCACCAGCGTCAACACCTTCCCTTTGCTTGCAAGGACTTCACTCTAGGATTCATCCCTGACCCCTCTTAGTCTCTAGAATGGTCCCTTGAAGGCCCCGATTACTGGTTTAGTCCCTCCTCTGTTTCTCTTGCAGGTCTCAGCTTGGTCCTGCCTGGGACACCAGTCCTCAAGGCCTGCTGGTTCGAGTGGGTATTCTACATGCCAGCGAGGGTGTCCATGACTGTGGCCTCCCTTCCATCTCTACCCTGGGAACCCTTTAGGGTAGGGACCCAAGAAGTAGGGCTGCCCTGGTCATTGCTATGCCCAGGGTCCATGTCTGTTTAGTGGACCTGAGCTCTGGGCCTGTCTGACCCCACCCCTCACTTCAGGTCCCCTCCCTCTGATCAAGGGACTCAGAGATCAAGCCTGGGTCCTATGATGAGACACACTCAGAAAAGTGGGGTCCCATGCTAGGAACTTGGTGGGGGTGTGAGTGTCACCCCTTGAGGGAGGGGAGGAGGCTGGCTTGCCCCAATCTTGCCAGCACTGTGCTCCAATGTCCTCACCAGGCCCTGCCTCACAGCTCCCAGGTACAACCAGGGCATCTGACCTCTGCTTCCGAGGCCTTAAAAAAAAATAATCAGGGCAGCCTGTAGTCCCACTGGGGAGACTGATGAAGGAGGGCTGTGAGTTCAGGGCAGCCCAGGCAACATGAGACCTGTCTCAAAATAAAATAAAAACTAAAACTCAGGGCATCTTCCAGTAGGAGGCCCGCTGTGGGTTGGGGATCTAGAGTGCACAGCTTCGGGGGCAGAAGGACCTCTGTAGGAAAGGCCCAGAGGCTTGCTCCTTGCCCCTGCCCCGACACCTCCTTCCAACCTTACTCTCACAGATATGTGACATAGGGGTTGTCACCTCCACTGTACAAAGGAGTCAAGCCTGAGAGGTGACATGACTTCCCAAAGGTCACACAGCCAGAGACTGGCAGAGCCAAGATCAGTTCTCCTCAGTCACCTCCTGCTGAGACATAGGGCCCCAGAACCCCAAGTTCTGGCCTAGATAGATGGGGCAGCTTTAGGCCACAAGGTCTCCAGCTTTGTCCTTCCTAGTTGAGTGATTTTGTGGTCCCCTAAAACTGCCGTTTCCAATCTCCTCTAAGAAATGAAACTAATAATAATCCTCCACCCTGGCACTGTGAACACAGCAATGGAGGCAGGCAGTGTCTATACACGTGGTCCTCACTGTCCATCCTCAATCTACCTCAGTGAGACTGAGCAGGGAATTTCCCGACAGCAGGAAGGCCAGGCTGGGCCCTGGGCCCCTCAGCCACTGTCCCCTGCCCACGCCCCCTGGCAGGCCTGGCACAGCAGGCACAGTGAGGGTCACAGTCAGGAAGCCTTTCTGAGAGGCAGGGCTGGCGCAAGGCCTGATGGCTGGGAGGGTTGGGGTAACACAGGGAGGCTGACGCTGCAATGCCACCATTCCCAGCCTCCTCCCTGCCGCAAAACCCAGTGGGCTGTCACTCAGCTGTCAGGTAAAGGCATGGAAAACAAGGCCAGCTCCTTGTCACTGCAAGGAGCACCCTTCTGCACGTGCCCAGTCACGGGTGTAGTAGATGGGGTGGGGGGAGTCGGGAAGCAGAAGACGGACAACGCAGCTGTCAACCAGATCGCAGGCCCACCTGTTCTGGGCGGGACAGCCCTGTAAACCCAGCTTCCCTCCAGAGCCCCTCACCCCTCAGCAGCCCCATCCCGGGACCTTCTTTACATGGGGCCCTGAGGTGGGGACAGCGGATACAGCATGAAGACAGAAGGGGACCTCTCCTCCTTTTATGATTGGGGCCATCACAACTCAAAGACAGACCCTGATATACACAGCTTGAAGACAGACACACATGTACAGAGAGAAGCCTTAAAGGCAAGATACCCCTGCACAGAGCCAAAAAATGCAGGAAAGTCACACAGCTGAGGATCAGGCCTGCAGCCCAGAGACGGTGGAGAGAGAAACATAACACAGCACAGCACCAGGAGAACAGGATATCTGCCCCCGCTGGGTCCAGAGAGTGGAATATCAGAGCCCTGGTCAGCGGAGACACACAAAGACATGGCAACGGCCCTGGACTCTCCCCCTCCCCCACACTGAGCCAGGAGTGGGGACACCACCTTTTCCACAGCAACATGACATCTCCAAGGCCCAGCAGGTCCAGCCAGGAGAGTTGGGAAAGGGGACAGCAAAGTTGCTATTCCCACCCCCCAGCACATGCACACACCTGGGCATGGGGGGTGGGGCTCCAGAGAGAAAGGCTCAGGAGGAGGCTGGAAGACTCCCCTGTCCTGGGCCGGCGGACCCAGGATACCCCTGGCAACAAATCTGCTTCTACTGACTCACTTCACAAGCGGAGTGCCACCAGGTCTTAAATCTTTGCGCCCTGCCAACCACACCACCACCTGCCAGGGCTCCCCACCCTCAACCTCCCTGCCTTCACCGAAAGTGGATCATAGTCCCCACGCCCTGCGGCCTGGCGGGTGGGT
Source organism: Aplodontia rufa (assembly GCA_004027875.1). NCBI lineage: Eukaryota > Metazoa > Chordata > Mammalia > Rodentia > Aplodontiidae > Aplodontia > Aplodontia rufa. The sequence continues at coordinate 80,269 of PVKS010004058.1, forward strand.
GAATGATCCGGTTGCAGGCCCTACGCGCCAGCATCTGCACATAACTCCCCCAACCCTCAGGATCAGCTGAGTCCTGTGCCGCGGAGGCCCAGGGTCCCTGGCTGCCCCTCCCCCTCCCCATACCTGGGCCTCCCCGGGCTCCTCAGCGTCAGCGCCGCTGCCCCCGGCGGGCTCCCCGGAGGCGGCGGCCGGGCCCAGGTCGCGCATGTCTTCCAGCGCGATGGTGAACTGGGCCAGGGTCTTCACCATCTGCAGCATGCGGCCGGCCCGCCGCCGGGGCGGGAGCGCCGGGGCGAGCGGGGGATGGCGCGGGGACAAGGGCCCCTTCCACCCTCGCTCCTCCGATGTTCAGCCCCGCCGCGCTGGCGGTGGCAGCGGCGATGCTAGTGTCAGTTCCAGCGTCGAGGTGAGCGCGGCAGCGCTGCCGGCGGTGGCGCTGCGGCCTCCTCCGCGTAGGGAGTGCGCGGGCGAGCCCCGTGCGGCGCCGCTGGGGGAGGGGGTCCCCGCCCCGCCCCCGCCCCCGCCCCCGGCGCCGCCCTCTCCGCGCCGCCCCTTCTCCCACAGCGGCCCAGAGCAGCGGCACCTCGCACCCTCCGCACCCCAAGCTGCGCCGGCCTCTGGCGGGCGGTCTGGACAAAGGCGGGCAAATGCAGCGACACGCACTTTCCGTCCATAACGGTACCCAACGTGGGCACACAAGGACCCATATTTACATCAGGGACGCACACACAGGGCACGCACAGAGCTTCACAGACTCAGTTGCAGGGAAACCTGCCCGCTGGCCTTGGACCGGGTGCAGGATGGGTCAGGTGAAGTGCTGTCATATCAACTTACGGTTCAGGTCTCACACTGACCTGAGCCCTGCACACAATGGCACATGCTTCCCTTTCTGCAGGCAGGGCTTCCCTTTCTGCACCCATAGCAGGCAGAGACAGGCAGTCATGTGTGCAGTTATACACATCCCGGGAAACTCCACACTGCCCTAAGGCCCAAGGGAGCAGCACTTGGATGTGACAGAGAGAGGCTGCCATTGAAAGGACCCACCTTGAGTCATCATCCCTGGTCCTACCCGTGTTTCTGTGTCCGGTATCTGGCACAGTCCCAGAGAATTCTGGTTCCAGATCATTCTCTGCCCAATAACCCCCTGTTAGGAAGGGACTTGGACACTTACACCCCCTACCCCTCCACCAAACTGTGCTCTGGGACATCTCCAAGCAGTCTCCTCAGGACCTGCTTCCTCAAATCCCAAGGTGAGGCCAGAACCTATTCCAGACCCACTCAAGCAGGACTGGGGTGGGGTGGTGAGCAACTTTTTGTACCAGCTCCCATTCTCCACTGGGAGGAAGTTCTGATGCACCCTGCAGTGGTGCCCTGGCCCTGGCTAACTTCACCTCTGTCCTCTTGTCCATCTTGATCCACTGGGGTCTCCCACACTCAATGACCTGAGCCGCCAGCTATCTCTCCCAAGCCTACTTTCCCCTGGGTTTCCTGTGCGTGGTGACATCCTGACCTTATCACCCAAGCCAGGCACATCAGCATGCCTCTTCTGTCCCCTCCTGCCCCCTCCCTTGATATGCCACAGCCACTTCTGTTTTGTTTATTTGCTTTTTTTGCAGTACTAAGGACTGAACCCAGGGGTACTCTACCATTGGGCTAAATCCCCAGATCATTAAAAAAATCTTTTTTACTGAGATACTCCCTTTCAGCCCTCAACCAAGTGAGCCCACGCTCCATATTTATCCAAGGCAATTATTCCCCACTGTCTCCTAAGAGGGACAACCATGGGCCTGGGTAGTATAGGCCTCCTCAGAGTCCAAAACATCCAACACTACAATTTTAACTCTCCAACAAAAAATCCCCAAAAAGGCCAAGAATGAAAACAGGCACAGAGAATTCCAAGACAGTAGCAAGATGAGAGCTAGTGTGACGCCCAACAAGCAGGCAATCACAGGACAGCTAGCACAGAAGAGACAGAGCAGGTGCTGCAGAGGGGCTGCTCTGGGGGTCAGAACCTAATACCAGAGAGGTGCTCCATAAACCTGGGCCTCACAGATGAAAAAGCAATCTGTGACTTCACCCATCTCTCAAGGCTTGCCTTGTCCCGTTTGTTGAGTGAATGAACGAATGAGTGATGGAGAGAAAATGTGCTCTGCCTGATGCCCCCTTCTCTCTATAGCACCAGTTTTCACAGTGTGGTTGCTGAACCAAGAGCTGCAGCGCCTCCTGGGAATGTGCTATAAATGCGCATTGCCCCCCACGCCATGAGTCTGAAACTCTGGGGTGAGGTCCAGCAATCTCTACCACCCTTCCATGCGACTCTAATGCCCTGGAGCACAGCGCCCACAAGGGCCAGAGCCTACCAGTCAAGTCACCACATCCAATCCTGGGGCAGTAGGCCCTTGCCTAGCAATCTCTGCCCCTGTGGGGCAGAAGCAAAGGTCCTCTGGGAGGGGCCCCAAGCCCTCTTCTGCTGGTTTTGACCTGGAAATCTGGTGAGTTCACCTGTTTTACTGCTCCTCATCTTTCTCCCAGGGCTAGGCGTTGAGGGGAGGGTCTGGAATAGCCAGATTAGTGGACTGAGTGGGGCCTGGAAAGGAAGGATGACATGCCCTGTGTCCAGGGCAGACAGCTCAGTCCCACAGGTAACTCCACAGAAGCACAAGGACCTGTGGTCTGAGGGCCCCACTCTGGCCCACTGCTTGGTCTATATGGATACTTAAAGTACACTTTGCTTTCTGTTGGAATACCTCCTTCCCATCTGACCCCTCTCATGCTGTCCAACCCTGGGCCTCAGTTGCCTCTCAGTGGTTGGGAGGAGTGAGTAGCTTGGGGTTCTTAGAGTAGTGCATCCATTCCCTCACTAACTCCAACAGAACCGAGCCAGCAGGAATTGCTCCATGCTTGCTGGCTTCCATGAGCTTCCAGCCCACACTTGGGCTTCTCTCACAGGGCTGAGCAGAGGAGTCATCTCTACGGTCAGGGGAAGTATTCCCCAAGGACTTCCTGGAGGAGGCAGGGTTTGAACAGGGTCCTGGAGCCAAACGATCCAGAGGCATGTGGCAGCCAGAAGGCAGAGTTCACTGGAGGGCCCTGCCCCTGATGGGGGCAGGACTTGGTGCCAAAGGCATGGCTGCTCTGCTCCCTCATTAAGGTTGGCTAATTAGATCCAAGCCTGTTGCCTTGGCAACTGGGGGCTGGCAGGGCAGGGAAGTGAAAGGACGCTCAGGGAAGGAACAGCAGCACACTCAGGGAAGGAACAGCAGCACCTGGTGGCTGAGTCAAGGTCTCCAGGGATTGCCCCACAACAGCGCAGGCTGTCAGAGCCCTTCAGGATGAGGTCAGCAGCTGGGAGACTGAGGGCACCCCATGCAGGTATGATTCTGTTCTTCCTCTGAGCTCCTCTCTGGATGCTGACTTCTTTTTTCCTTTTGGGTATCTGCAGTTTAGAGTGGATCTGGCTCAGAATAGCTTTTCTAAGTGTACACAGTGATTGGTGAAGGCCTGCCAGGCCCTCCTCTCCACATCTGCACCCCGTCATAGACACCCCTCCTCACTGATGCTCCCCTCCCTGAGCTTTTGAGCCAGGGAAAGGCAAAAGGCAGAAAGCTGGAAAGGGCTCTGCCCCTCAAGGCCACCATCAGGAGAGACAGGCCGGGCACCCCACATCTGTGGGACTCTTCCACCAGCCTGGGGGAACCCTAACCCTCCATACCTCACTCACTCTTCCTGAAAACTTCCCCATCTCTGAGGGAATCCTGGTGCGCTCACTCACCTCCACTCATACCGCCCACTCGGAGTCCTGCCAAGACCCTCGCATCTGGGCACAGGCTACTTGGGGTCCTGCAGTTAGTGCTGGACCAATCAGGTGACCGTTGATGACAAAAGCTGGACACAGGATAGACCAATGGATGGATGGTAATGGCTGAATAGATGAAAGGATAGAATGGTAGATGAATAAATGGGTGAATGGGGGCTGGAGCAGTGGCTCAGTGATTACAGCACTTGCCTGGCATGCATAAGGATGCGAGTTCAAACCCCAGCACCACAACACAATGAAGTGTTGGAGCAACGGAAGCCACATGAAAAACTAAATAAAATTAATTCTCTCTCTCTCTCTCGCTCTTTCCTCTCTCTCTCACTGTCCTTCTCTCTTTAAAAAATAAATAAACAGGGCTGGAGTGGTGGCTCAGCGGTTACAGCGCTTGCCTTGCATGTGCGAGTACGTGGGTTCAAACCCCAGCACCACATACACAATGAAGTGTGTGAGCAACGAAAGTCCATGAGAAACTACATAAAATTGATTCTGTCTTTCTCTCTCACTCGCTGTCTCTCTCTCTTTAAAAAAAAAACCAAAAACAAAAAATAAATCAATAAATAGGTGAATGAACAGATGGATGAACCAATGACAGATAAATACATGAATGGCTGCATAGATACACAGTTCAACAGAAGAGCAACTCCTTTAATATTTATTTCATTCATTTGTTGATTATTTCAATAAATATGTATTGAACACCTACTAGGTGCCAAGCACTGTGCTAGTGATTTAAAGATAAGCAAAAGAGGTGTGCGTCCTACTGGACACCACAGTCTAGGTAGGAAGACAGGAACTGGAACAGAAATGACAAGAGAGGGCATGTTGGGAAGGAGATATGTAGTTCTGGAGAGCAGGTCTATGGGATTCCTGCTGGTGGGGCAGGGTCTCTAGCCTTTCCCACCTGACTGCTTTCTTAAGTGTTTGTCAGTAGAGTTGCTGGGCATGACTGCCCTAACTGGAACATGGCAGAGGGGTGGAATCTTAGAATCCTTGCCATCACTAATGGTGTCTGAACTTTCAGGGCTTAGACACCCTGCCATTGCTTTGTATGCCCTGGTTCCTTAAGCACTACAGCAGTCCTGCATCAAGGGCTCTCTATTGTTACACTCCCATTTTACAATCCAGGAAACTGATTCACAGAGAAGCCAATAACTGGTAAGGGGTAGGACCCAGATGGTTGCCTCCAGGTCCAAGCTCTTAAACCCCCTCCCTGGGGAAGAGCCCACCTACCTCGCTGACCCCTGGCATTCAGGTGGGCACCCCCTCCTCCTTAACCTTGAGCTGATGGTGGCCTGCATTGTCTTTCTCCAGTCTCTTTTGTTCTAAGACAGTGACATACATAGGTTCTCCTGACCCAGGAAAGCTTTAGAGGTAAACAAAATGCTACCTACCAAGAGGTTCCTCTTCCCTGGGAACCCAGCCCTGGCTGATGGCCCAGACAGAATGTCTGACCTCATCTACGTCCACAAGCTTGGAGTTGGTCCTGGATGTTCCCAACCTAATGGCCATCCATTTCACTGACGGCTGCTGCCTCCTCGGGTCCTCAGGTTCATCAATGAGACAAAAATTCCCAAAAAGGGACTTCTTGGCATAGAGACAAAGAAAAAAAGCTCTGGAGTGTGACCTTGGGCAGGACACCTCACTTCTTGGGGCCTCAGTCTTCTTCCCATCATCCTTCCCTTCCCTTTGTCTCTCCCCCCCCCACAGCATGTCCTCTTTCCTATAGATCCTCCCTTCTGACAGGACAGGCCTCTGAAGGCTCTACAGAGTTCCCAGGCCTCACAGACAGCTGGAAGGGAAGTGGCCACATAAGAGGGCTCCCAGGGGACTGGCTGCTCTGGGTGTGCCCTATAACTGTGACTTTGAGAATTGGAAGGAGAGGTCCAGGGCCCAAGGAGCCTTAGGAGCTTCCTGCTATGGGGGCACTACCCTACATGGGTAGGTCTTTGTGTGCACCTGGAGGTAGGACTGTGAGTGACACCTCCACACGGCTGTGTATGACTCTGCCAGTGGTTATCTGTGGACAGGTGAATGCACAATGGTCTGAGGGTAAGTCCCTGTGGTTGGTTCTAGAGCAGAGGTGGAAAGTCAAGGGGCCACTTCAATAATGATAAAAGAACAGCTACTGCTAGCCAGGCGCAGTGGCACATGCTTGCAATCCCCGTGGCTCAGGAGGCTGAGGCAGGAGGCTCACAAGTTCAAAGCCAGCTTCAGAAACTTGGCAAGGCCCTAAGCAACTTAGCAAGACCCTATCTCAAAATTAAAACAAAAAAAGCTATTATTTATTTACCAAGCACTATGCTAGGCACTAAGTACTTCATATCACTCTTATTTTCTCCTCACAACTATCCCAGATGGGTGAAGCAGGGGATATTTTTCAAAGGCAGCTACCACAATATTGTCCATCCCACATGCTCTTCTTACAACGTGGTGATGCTCTTCCCATGCAGTGATGAGGTCCAGGTCCCTTCCCCCGGACCAGGTGGACCTTTGACTGCCTCAAGCATAACAGAGCACAGCATAAGTGATGGCACGTGGCAACCCAGGGTAAGTCATAAAAATGCCATACGGTCTGCCTTGCTCTCCTGGCTTGTCTATTCTTTACGTCCTGCCTCCATGTTGGGAGGAAGCCCAGGCCACAAGATAGGTGTTCCAGCCAACAGCCCTGTTGATGTCCCAGCCAAATGCCAGATTTAAGTGCCAAATTTGTGAGTGAGGATGGAGGATGCCTTTGAGAGGATTACAGTCATGCACAGTGCATGACAGCTTCTCACTGAGAAATGAGACTCAGCAAGGAGGAGCCAAGGGCATGTGTAGACAGAAGTGGCAGAATTGGAATATGAACCCAGGATCCTTAATGGTAGAAATGAAGCAGCAGATGATTCTGCATTACATCTATAATAGTTTAAATCTATTGGTCTGGAGGGATCTAGAATCACCAGCACTAGACCCAAACATCAGTGGTACCAGAAAGCATCACCACCCCTTTTAGAAACCATCCCTGCTGGCTGAAAGGAGGATTTGATGGGACAGTTCTCACTCTCTCTGTTGGGGCTCAGGCCTGGCTTCTGGCAGCTGAACCTGGCTGGCCCATCTCTTGGCCCAGAAGAGAGACCCCTAACTGCTGCACTCCTGACCTCTCCTGGGCTTGCAGGTATCAATTGTCAATTCTCCACCATATCCTTGGTGGACTTATTCCTACAGCGAACTAACATTTAGTGAGGTGCTGTTTCCTAGGTATTCTCTCACGAGTCCCCTCACCAGTCCTCTGAGTATATTCCTGTTACCATTTTACAGATGAGAAAACAAAGTCTCCAAGAAGTGATGCAACTTAAGCTGGGAGTTGACCCCAAGTAATTGGCATATCAGAGAAAGTGAGTGACTCCACCAGGGTCACAGAGCACATAAATGAGGAGTCAAGCCAAGCCTCTAATTGGGAAGTGGGCATTGTATTCTCTTCCCTGAATGGCTCGAAGACAGATGGAAAACAGGAGGAAGGTTTCAATATCTGCCTCCCCCACCACACACCAACTATAAGATCTATAAAAGCAGAGATCAGGTCTCAACATACAGTAGGTGTACAATACAAATCTATGGACTGTCTTGTTCTGTGACTAGTCAAGTTGCTCCCCACTCTGGGGTTGTTTTCCCTTCCATACACAAATCGTGGAGGAAGGAAGGTGCGGGTGGGCTCTAAATTCCCCACCAGGCTCCAGAGATAGGGTTGGACAGTTTGTCCTTCCCCAGATTTCAGGGCAGGATCAAGCCTTCTGGCAGAAGTGAGGAAGCTGGGGCTTTGGCAACTGCACTTCTGACAGACGCCCAACAGGTGTCAGCAGAGGCCTTATGGCCAGGCCTGTGGTGCATGTGGTTTGAATTTAACTATGGTCCTTCTTTCATGTGGATTCCCTCTGCCCCTTTCTGTCTTCTCTGTCACCCGCCCTCCTTAATTTCAAGAAGATACAGCTGGACCTTCTAGGCTGAGAAGGAAGTTTCTTAACATTATGGATAATAGCCGGAAGCAGGAGGTGGGGGTTGGGAGGTTTGGTTAGACCCCAACAGATGTGAAATACATCTGAGGAGCTAGCAAACTCTGAATTAAATCATCTTCTCAGCCCAAAAGGCTGGACTGTCACCCCCATTTTATAGGCAGAGAAACTGAAAGCCAGATCTTCTCTGTGTCCAGTGTGAGGGGTGAGGCTGCCATACCCTTGGCAGTGTGTGTTGTGTGCAGGAAGGGGGCAGTGGAGGGTGGGGGATATTACTGGGGAGCCCTTGAAGTCTAGGGTGCAATTTGCTAAATCTGGCAACTCTAACTTAGGGGCTCCCAGGAAATGCACCCACCAACCCCTACACATATTTCTGCCCACATAGTTCTCTCCTGTATCCTAGCCTTGGCTCTAAACCTGGACGAGATGACCTCTAGGAGCCCTCTCCTCCAATCTCTAAAAATTACTTCATTCAAAATGTCTAAGCCCAGCTGGAGCGGTGGCTCAGCGGTTACGGGCTTGCCTAACAGGCCCAAGGATGCAGGTTCGTACCTCAGCACCAATGTACACGAAGAAGTATTAGAACAACAAAGGCCACATGAAAAACTAAATTAAAAAGAAAATTTTTTTTTTTGCTTTCTCTCTCCTCTCTTTAAAAAAACAAAAAATGTCTAAGCATTGCTCAGCAAAAGAACATTGCATGGGGAATCAGGGTCCAGACATAACTGCCTTCTGGCTGAGGATATCCTTCCCCCAGCCTCAGTTTCCTCTCCTGAAAAGTGGAAGAACACCTTCTACTCAGTAGGTACTCTGGAGAAAAGGGCCCCTCCCTTACCTCCATCCAGTCCTCTAGTATGCAGGGAGGCTGGGGCGAGGGGTCGTGGGAACGGAAGTTACTAGGGTCTGTTTCCAGCCCCTCCTGTTCCCTCCCTCCTCTCTCTTAGACCCAGAGTATGTGGGGGGATGGAGATCCACTTGTGTGAGTTGTTGGGGGAGATGGGGTGTCCTGCCTCTGGGGCGGAAGATGACTCACTGGGCCACGAGCCACAAACCCTGGGAAAGGCCACTCCAGCCTCAGGCCAGAGCCCCAGGGAGCTGAGAGGCAGAGGGTAGGGCCACATGGCCTGCTGCTGATAAATCCTGGAGGCTCTTGAAGCCTGCAGCCAAAAGAGGCCATTATTCCCACCTTCCAGTGCCAGAAATTTTTTTACTCAGGCCACAAAGGCCTAGGGAAGCTTGAGGTAGAGTGAGCTCCAACCAGCCTGCTTGTCTACTCTCCCAGCCCCTACACACAGCCAAGTTGGTCTCTTCACTGCCCAATGAAAGGCACACCCCTACCTGGGCTGCCTCCTTGCTCCTGACCCCATTCGAATCCCATCTGACTTTGATGTTCTGCTTCTTAGGAAGCCTCTTGGACCCTCTGCCCTCCCTACCTCTTCCTCAGTGACTGTCCCCACCACAGATCAGGGTAGCAGTCAGCCACCCTGTTACAGCTCCACAGTCCACATTCTTTTCAGCATATTCCAGGCCCACAATGTGCCAGTCTTGAACTGGGCAGTCTGCCTGGGGCACTAAGGAACATATGATGAAGTCTGTGAGTTCCAAAAGAGAAGAGGCCTAGACAGAAACTTGCCCTAGAAGGTACTGGGGCACAGTGAATTAGTGGATGAATGAAAGCAGTATTAATATAACAGCAGGTTTACAGTGTCCACATTCACCTTCCCCTAAGGGAGAGAGGCAGAGAAGGAGCCTTTCCTTCCCACCAGACATATGGGCACTGAAGCCCAGACTGGTAAGTGTGTCACGACCTCTGGGCAGCAGGCAGTCAGCTGAGCCAGAAATGGGCCTTTGGGGCTCTGCCACTACAGCTTGTCCAGACAGGCCCAACTAGCTGGGATGTACTGTGGCCTCATCTTCCCTACCCCAACCCTGTTCCAGGACCCAGGGGACACACCAGGAGGGGAACAAGTTGTATCCATCAGTCAGTTACTCTAGCTCTGGCCTTGATGACCCTGGCCCAACCCAGAGCCCAGGGAAGTCCCCTCCCATCACACAAGGACAACCTGGGGAGATTTCAATGCCTCGGGGCAGTGACCAGGCCCACTCAAAGATCCTCCCCTCCCCAACCTCCAGGGTTACACGGGTGGTAGTGGTTTTTGCCTCTGGCTGACCAGTGGTAGCTGGGGCTTCTACGCCTAACGGTATTTATCCACAACTGGTGACCAGCCCTAATTCCTAGACAGCCATCAGTGAGTATGTGTATGGGGGGTGGGGTGGGCACACACATAGACATGCGCACATTGTAGACAACAAGATTCACAGCTCAAGGTCAGCTCAAGGCCAAGGCTTCACCCTCACCAAGGCCACCCACCACCTCCAGCAAGGCATCTGACAGCCCCTCCTTTTTTCTGAGCTTCTGGAGCTGCAGCCTTGAAACTTCAGAGTCCCTTGTCTTTCTGTTGTGATTGTTGACCAGTAAGTGGCACCACCCAGTCACCCAGGACCTTAGAATTTAAAAACAGATTCAAGACCTAATCCCATGAGACCCACACAGAAACTCTGTAGAGAAACCAAGGCTCAGTGATGAGCTGTAACTTGCGCAGGTCCACAGGACTGACTGGCTGGGTTTGTGGGTAAATCACTTAAACCAGCTAAGCCTGAGGACAGGAAGAGAGCAGAAGCCTAAAAATAGTAGCTACATCTATTGAGGGATTCCTCTGCCTGCTTACTAAGTGCTTTACAGGTGTTTATTTTAACCTCAAAATAAGCTCCTGGGTGGGTCCTGCCATTACCCTACTCTGTGAAGAGGGTAATGAGGTGGGGAAGGCAAGTAGCTTGCTCAAGCTCAAGCAGACAGGATTCCTGCCCCAGGAAACCCCAGGTGGAACAGGGCTCAGGATAGCCACAACTATCCATAGTGCCCGGAGCTGGGGGGGGGGGGCGCGCCTTCCGGCCAGCAGCAGCCCTGAGAGTGCCCAGACTGCCAGAATGGGGAGTCCACCTATGGCCTCTTCCAACGTCCATGGGGAAGGCCAGCAAGTCTTGGCACTTCTGCAGATCTTTAAAATGCCATGGAGAAGGGTTTAGTATAATATCCAATAAAAGAAGCAGGAAGCACGCATATCACACTATCTGAACATCATTAAAAAAACCCAAACACACAAGCACACACACGGAAGAAAATACATCAGAACATTTAACAATGCACAGGGGCCCTGGAATAAACAATATAAAGCCAGAGGTGACTTTCTATTGATGGTTGGCCAACCTCCAGGAAGTTCACATCTCTGCCTCAGTTTCCTCACCTACAGAGAATGTTTAGGGCTTACCTAGCACAGTGCCTGGAACATAGGGAGTGCTCAATAAATACTGGCTGCTACAGATAGGATTGTGTTACCATGTTAGTAGTAAGATTCTTTTTTTTTTTTTTTTTTTCAGCTCAGAATCCGTTTATTACTAAGGCACAGTAAGATTCTTTTTGGCAGTGCTGGACACTGAACCTAGGGACTATCAGAGGTCACCTAGACCAGTCCCCTTTCAGGACAGGCATCCCTGGCAACCCTTGCTTGTGTACCCCACGGCTGAGGAGCTTGTATCCTTCAGTGGTACCATGGGAGCTCCTTCCACTATGGGCAGTCTGCCTGGAGAAAGCCCAAGCTGGGCTGGCCCCTCAGTCTCTGGGAGGCCTTAGCATTCGATGGCTATTACCTTAGGGAGGATCTTCCTCCACCTCCCATTCTAATATAGTTTGGTCTCAGACCCTTCTAAGGGGTGATTCACCAGAGGAGAAATTGGGAGTGGCTTTCTGAATGGCTCTAGTCTGGAACCCAGGTGTCCAACTCCTTCCCTTCCACTCTGTGACAGCAGAGTGGCATTTGCTGACAGTACTTTTATGCCTTTTCCATTTTCTCCTTTGGAAAAGAAATGTGAAACCAGCTGGATTTGACCTACTCCCGCCGCCCCCTCCAGTCCCCCAGGGGCAGGAGGCCCTCTCAGCCTCCTCCCTGGACAACAGGCCTGGTGGAGAACCCCAGAGGAGGGGCCCAGTGAGCTGGCTGTTGCCAAGGCAATGGCAGTCCTGGAATTTGACCACTGGGGCCCAGGAATCGGGGTGGGGAGTTAGTACAGGCCATGCTGGGGGCAGAGGCCCAGGAAAGCCAAGAAGAGAAAGGCAGGGCAGGGGTCCAGGGCTCCTCCATGGCCTCAGTTTCCCCATCTGTAAAAGAGGAAGAGGCATGGACCTTAAGATTTCCTTTCTATTGCTGAGCCGGGGCCACCCAGGGAAAGACCAATTGCCCCGTTTAGTGGACAGGGCCCCAGGGGACAAAAACTCACCAGAAGTCAGGCATCCAGGGCAGTGCCACAACTAGATCCTGGGGTATGGTGTGTCCACTCTGGCATCCCTACACCTCTGAGGAGAGGACAAGGGTACCAAGATGGGTAATGGCTGGGCTGGGTCCACAGAAGATAAAGGGCCCACTCCCTGTAACCCCTGGTTTCCTGGATCCAGAGGGCTGGCAGAGGACCTGCCCCACCTCACCAGCTGTGCCAGGCTGCAGTGAGTATGTTTAAATGGGTGCCTGCCCCCCTCTCCACCTTCCTGCCTACCCACTCCAAGAACATAGTAAATTCAGCTGCCAGCCCTCCAACTACTGTGGCCAAGCCTGAGCAAGTGCTAGATCCACAGCCTTCTGCGCCACCACCTCTAGGACAGCTTCCTCCCTCACAGTCAGCCCTGGGGTCAGGGTGATGTCCAGGGCCCCCTACAGTTACGATATTAGGGGTCCAGAGAGGGGATAGGACTTGTCCAAAGTCATGCAGCACAAATGAAGAATTTGGGAACATTGTGCCACCAGCCTGTGTCCCCACCTCCAAATGCCACCAAGTTCTTCTGATGCCACCCCCAGCTCCTTCTCATTCCTGTACCACTGACTCTCAGCGGCCACAACCTTACTCCCTTTTGCTGACCTTCACACACATGCCAGAAAGATACTACAATTGTGACCAAGTGGCTCCTCTGCTTAAAACGCCAGCCATCTGGGAAAACAAAAACAGAGTTGGAGGCATAATTCACACTATGAACCAGGATAAATTCCAAATAGAGCAAAGATCTAAGTGTAAAACAAAACAAGAAAACATAAAATTCCAGAGGAAAACATGGGAGAATTGCTTTATGGCTTTAGGCAGGGGAAAGGCTTTCTAACTATGACTCCAAATCCAGCAGTCATAAAACAGCAGCATGATAAGTTAGACCACATAAAAACAAAGCCTTCTACACAGCAAAAACATACCATAAACGAAGTCAAAAAGTCAAGGGACAAATCAGGAATAGATATTTGCAACTCTACTCCGGACAAAGAATTAACAACACTAAGATTTAAAGGGCTCCTAGAAAAAGGTAAAATAAAAGGCCAACAATCAAAAGAAAAATGGACAGATGTGAGCTATACACAGAAAAGGGAATCCAGTGTCTCGGAGACACAAGATTACTCAGCATGAGATAAGTGCAAATTAAAATGCACTGAGAAGTCACTTCTCAGACTGGGAAAATATCCAAAGGTCTGAAACGGTGAGGTTGTGGGGAAACCTCTCTTGCACCGAAATGCAAACCATATACACCCTATGTGTCACCCATTCCACTCCTAAGAAGCAACCCTGTGGAAAACGACATATGCATGAACACTTGTTCACTGCAGCACTGTTTGTAACAGCAAAAGACTGCAAATAACCTAGATATTCTTTCTACGAGGTTCCGTAGAGTTTGGTATTTTCATAATGGAACACCAGGTAGTACAAAAAACATGGAGGCCTTCATGATACTGAGAAGGCAAGATCTGCACGTGATCAGTAAGTGTAAAGAGGAAGGGCAGAGTGCACGGTGTGCTGCCACCTGTGCGGAAAGCAGGGGACAATGTACTCACTGGTATGTCAGAAGGATTCACAAAAGCCTAGTAACTGGTGGGTCAGGGGTGGTAATAAGCAGCTGGGTGGAAAGGAGACTTCTTATTCTTTTTTATTTTTCTTAACCACATGAATATATTATCTATTCAAAATGTTAATACACAGATTGAATTTTTAAAAAAATATGCCTCACAATCTGGCCCCTGCTTCCCCGCTCCAATCTTGTGTTTCAGCTGTGAGCAGCCTCTGCACCCCTCATTGTTCTTCTCCCACCTGCATGGGGACCCCTGAGTTCCCCTTACCTTAGAGTTCTCTGTCCTAGACCTGATCACCCCCCAGTATCCTGGCACTGCCCTGTGTTCCCAGTCTACACATAGGACCAGGTCCCAGGTGGCTTCTGGGGAATGCAGGTCGCATGGAAGAATGAGGGGCTGCTGGGGATGCAGCTCAGTGGTAAAGTGCTCGCCTAGCATGTGCCAAACCCTGGGTTCAATCCTCCGCACTCTGAAAACAAACAAGCAAACGCAGTGCTGCTCTGGGACTGAGCATGGTGCTGTGTCTTTGCTGTCTCCCTCCAGGTTCCTCACAGGTCTCCTCTCGGACAGTTCCAGTCTCACAGAGGATGAATCTCCAGGAAGCCCTCCCTGCCACCTTGCAAGCAGAGAGGGGCCTGGCTCTGACTCTCTCTGCAGAGAACTGTCCATTTCCTTCAGCCAAATCCCTAGGACTGGGCTCCGATTTGCCAGAGCTTACAAATGAGTCCCTGGGCAAGATGAAGGCCTTGAGGTCGGAATCCACTGGGTGGCCCTGGTGGTCCTGCCCTTCTCTGGGTCCTCATCTGTATAACAAGGAGCATGGACCAGCTGATTCAGAGTCCATAAAGGGTAACTTTACAGCAGGATGAGAATGTCTGCCAGTGAAGACCTGGCAGAGCCCTGACCCACAGGGCACCATTCCTCCTCTGCATAGCTGCTTAGCTCCTTTCCAGTGTAGCTGCCTAGGAGGAAATTTCTGGTCATCCTCAGAGAACTCTCTCAGTTCATGCCATTACCAAAGATGACCCTCCAGGCCACTGTCAGTGACCTGACCATGTCCCTCCATTCTTGCAGCCCTTCCTCAGCCAAGCTAGGCCACCACTCTCCCTCCCCTTCCAACTTGCTTTATGCTTCCCACTGCTCCCCAGCGGCTTGTGCTCCAGCCCAGCCACCACACATTATCACATTAAATCCTCAAAGAAACCCTATACTAGGTGCCATCATCATTATCCCCATTTTATAGGTGCATACACTAAACCACAGAGGGGCTAAGTGCTCATGGTCACTCAGTGAAGAGGAAGAGCAGGACCTGAACCTAAGCCACCTGGTTCCAGTGGTTCTAACCATTCCACCAACCCCACTGAGTGTAGGATCAAGTCCAAGCACTTAGGCTGCCTCCTCTCACCCTCAGTGACCTGGCCTTGCTGACCCACCAGAGTCAGATTTCCCCACCTGTAACCTACTCTGGCTGCATCAGGTTCTGGCCTCAGGAGTTCAGCCTGTCACACTCTATTACGCCCCTGGGTCTTTGTACCCTCCTATACTTTTATGTTGGGCAACTGCTTTTCATTCTGTTTTTAAAGAAGTGGGGCCCAGGCTATGGCCTAAGTGCCTGAGGCTGACAAATCCCAGCTCCCAAAGGGCTAACTCAAGGCTCAGGCCTCCTCCTGCAAACACTTATTGCCACTCTTTCTGTCGTTCCTGACTCTGGGAAAGTCCTTCCTGATTCTAACCAAAATCACCTCACCCTAGAGAATCCAGGGTGCCTGGGTCTCTAGACAATGTGCCACAGCCTGCTCCTGGTCAGTGTGACTAAGCTGAGTCAAGACAGGGTACACATTCTAGGAGTGTGGCTGGCTACCAGCTCCTACCCCACTTGAAGAGCCTCATCTTTCCAGGTGGCAGTCACGGGCAGAGTGGGTCTTCCACTGCCCAACAGATTGTTCTCCTGGTCAGGAGGACCCAGGTCAGCATCACAGGCCCTGGGTGGGGACATCAGCTGCTCACAGGAACCCTGAGGACAGGGGGTACTCAAACACCCTCGCTCCTCTGGAGACCTAGCCCCACAGAGTTTTTCCTGCCCAGCTTCTGGGCCTGTGGAGACCCTGAAGAGTAGAATGCCTGTTCTATGCACCTCCACTGGGGCTTCCCTCTGGCCCTCAATGGGCATTTTCTGAGTGAACCCTGGGGAGGTTCCATGGAAGTACATGGGGGAGACATGGTCAGGGGGCAGACACATCTCCCCCTTCACAGCAACAAGGCTGGCCTGTCTTACAGTTCTGTAAAGATTCCACTAAAAAAAAAAAAAAAAAAAAAAAAAAAAAGGTTCCATTGGTTTTGAAAGCTTCAAATTTACTGATTTACTGCCCCAGGATCAAATCCAGATATTGAAGCCTGGCCTTCAAGACTCCCCAGGGCCTGCAGCTCTCCAGGAACAAGAGCTTTCGAGACACCTCATATGTACCAGGGCTTCTCGATAACAGGCCTTCACAGCCCTCTCTGCCCAGAAGGCCCCTGACTCCTCCAGCTTGTCAAGGTCCCATTGATCCTCCAAGGGTCCAGTCACTGCCCCAGGTTAGTCTCCCTCGCCCTCACCCTCCATGGCCACTTGTGACCCTGGTTCTCAGATGGATTTCCTGGGGCAGGAGCCACTTGTTCATCCTATAAATGTGAGCTAACCCGGCACTGGAGCTGTGGCTCAGCGGTTATGGTGCTTGCCCAGCATTTGCAAGTTCAAACCCCAGCACCACATACACAATGAGGTCTCAGAGTAACAAAGGCCACATGAAAAACTAAATAAAATTGATTCTTTCTCTCTCTCTCTCTCACTGTCCCTCTCTCTCGGAAAAAAAAAAGTGAGCTAACCCCACTCCTATAGGCACCAGTGGACCGTGGTGGCATCAAAATTCACAGGTTAGACATTAAGATATCACCTTACACCAGTCAGAATGGCAAAGATGAAGAAAATAAACAACAATAGATGCTGGAGGGGCTGTGGAGAAATAGGCACACTAACACACTGTTGGTGGAGCTGCAGACTGGTACAGCCCCTCTGGAAAGCAGTATGGAGAATCCTTAAAAAACTAGGGATGACTCCACCATACGACCCTGCTATTC
>PVKS010004059.1:0-36020 GCA_004027875.1 Aplodontia rufa
GGATAAGGGTGGTTAATTGGGGGGGGGGCTCTTGGGGGTAAATCTAATTTTTAGAATCTATATATATCATATTATTTCATTGGAAGCTTGTATGATTGTTCAACAGATAAATTTCTGAATTTAAAAAAAAACAGCATAGTCACTATAAAAAGGCTCCCAAATAAAATACAGATGAGTATTCACAAATATAATTCATACATTTCTTTTCAGTTTCACTATAAACTCTAACATTTCACCATTTTAATCACCTAGGATAGTGTGCTCACCTTTTACCAAAGTTAGGATTGGAATTAGTCTTAATATGGGAAAATTCAGATTACAAAGAATGAAAGAGTCATGTGAAGAAAAAGTACAATTGTCTTTTGATATAGTGAAAATTCCTTCAAAATGTACAATTAATGCAATTTTAGTAAATGAGTCTGATGACATCAATTTTGTTTACTTGGAGGGTATTTTTGCTGTCTCACTAATTACTTTCTTTACTCAGTTGAACAATATCACAGCAGCATTTCCATATATGTTATGTGCGACTATTCTATTCTAAGCTTTACAATCTGTATTTCATAATGGTTCTGAGACTGGAGTATAAATTCTGATATCTTTTGCCTACTCACTTGAAGTTATCAAATTTGATAGTATCAAGAATGCTTAAACATTTAAAATAATCAATAAATTATGAATATTACTAGAGAAAGAAAAAAATTAAAATCTTGGGTTTGGTTGACCTGTATTTAAGTCTTAGACTCCACTACCTACCAAGACACTTAAAAACATATTTAATGATTTTGAATCTTGACCTTTCTGCCTATGAAATGGCAATGGGAATAGCTCATGGCCTCTTCTTTATCACTATCACAAAATAAAATAGCCAGTGTAAAGAAGTGTATATTCTTTTTTAGTGTCTGTCTCTTTGGGTTGTTGTTGTTGCTATTGCACTGTTATTTATTTGTGTGATTTTCTGGTGCTGGGAATCCAACCTGGGGCTTAGAGATGTGCTAGGCAAATGCTCTACCACCAAGATACATCTCCAGCGTTGAAGTGTGTGTTCTGAAGACAATTTTTGTTTAAGTGTCTTGTTAAACATTCTACAAAATAAACATTTTTAAAAATAGCCTACAGAAGAACACCCCTGGATCTCTGTAAGAATATTTCATTACTTATTTCATTTATTATTTGCTTGTGGGAAAGAGGGGAATGATGGATTTCTGAATATTTTTTAATTAGTATTACAGACTGCTGGCTGGCATTTACATAAAGCAATGTATTGTGTTGAATAGAATGAGCTCTATAAAGTGAAGAACAGAAAAAAAAATCTATTTCTTATGTGGCTTCAGGTTCTGGCAATTTGGAGCCTCAATGGAAGATACCTTATTTCTCAGAGAGTAACATCTGTAATCCTTATCTATTGAGGTGTTACAAGGATTATTATTTGTGAAAAAAATTTAGAATCCTTATTTAAAGCTATTTTGTGAGTATCAAAAATCATTGTGAAAGCTTAATTTCCAATTCCAAAAGAAAAGATATGCATGGATTATTTATTACCAACCAAATTTGCTAGATGATTCAGCTTAGTGTGATTGTAATAGCCTACTTGTTAATGTAAATTTCATTCTTACAATGTTTATTGATGGGGATTTTTGTACTTCAAAACTGCACAAATAAAACTCAAATAATACAGCTGAGGTGAAAACCAGTGAGCTCTGGGCAGTGAGCTGAAAAGTAATCTAGAAGAATTTTCTTGGAAAATAAAAATTTGACATCTCCTTCTCCTGTTCTTTACTTTTAGAGGTGGAGCTACTCTGTACCTCAAGTTCATTCAGTATGGAGACTTGAATAAAATTTCAAATGTACTTACAGCTCCAACTCTACACCCACTGCCACTCACACAAAACTAGCTCCTATTTCTGTTTAGGTTAATATGAACCAATTTAGATGGAAAATAGAATTTTAAAAGACTATATGGAGTGGAAAGGAAAATGGTGTTGTGGATGTACTAAAAGCAATTATTTTTATTTATGAAAATCAATATTTAAAATACATTATGAAGTTTAAAAATTATAGAAACATTAAGCTGGAAGAGTGTTTCATGATAAAGTACTGCAAGCTGTGTAAGGTGTTTTAGTCAGCTTTTTCATTGCTGTGAATGTTCCATTTCATATGGCAAAAAATAAATAAAAGTCAGAATACAATAGGAAGCATCAAAATTACACCACACACACAGAAAATTAGTCTAACACTTCATTAACCATTGACCCTCTCAAATGTTTACTACTTGATTTTTCAGTGTAACTTAATTTTATAGATATTCCAAATAGAAAGCACACATTGTTAGAGAAGACCACAAGTGGTATATAAACTGCATAATAACCCATCTTAGAGATGGTGACCTGAATAAAACAATAGTTACCGTGAAGATTTACGTGATCTTAAACCACCTGATTAAATTTTCTTCTCAGATTCTTCATTAGAAATTTGAAAATGATAATTACTCTACTACTGACTTGGCAGAATTTCTGTGATACAGCATGGAAATAAAGAGTATAAAGACTGAGAAATTACTTCAAAATTAGCAAATGCTTTATATATAATATGTGCATATTATATATAGATACATATATAATATATATCTGGATCCCATGCGTGTACATCTATATGTATATTATATGTATATGTGATCCAGACTAGGCTACCTGGTATGTCATGCTGACAATTCATTAAAAAATCCTCTGATTAAAAGGGATGAACTTTTTCCATAAGAACAATGAGTTGTCTACTGTTCCTGCCTGTAAACAGGTGTACATTATTGGAACTATTGTGGAAAATTGCAAGACAGTCAAGCTATGGGCTTGGTATTGACCTACATAGAGCAAATACATCAGAATCTGAAGAGAAAGTATTCAAGGAAAAGTAAGGCACCTGGTCTATTTTCCTCCAAAGTATGCAGTGAAGAATGAACAACAAAAATGTTTACATTTCCTTTGAGGATGGACTTATTCTTGCTCATCATTTTATCTGGAACTCCTGCATAGAACCTGTTAATTCATAGGCTCTTAAGTGTCAATTAAAATTTGAGTAACAGTTCTAATGCATATGAATTCATCAAAATTTCTAAACTTTTGTGATTACTTTAGAAAATTTAGAAGGCAAATTTTGAAGTCTAAAAACTTGGATCATATTGATCCATATCACCTAATGCACTTCTATACTTCACAAATCTAAAAATCTATTAATTTTTATGTCATCAAAGATCTATTTTCAATATTTACATGGATGATGTTTGTCTTTTCTCCAAGGCAACATATTCTTATTTAATCAATTCTTGCATATTTTCCATTGGAGAAATCTAGCAAATTATTTCAAGTAAGTGTTTCTACTTTGATTATTACATTACAAGTACATTCTAAGTTCTCTCAGGAAATGCAGGGTTCTGATCATTGTTCTAAGTAGGTGGTTTTGCTTTTTTTTCTCTTTGTTTTCAGAGAAGTTTTAGGTTCACAGCAAAACTGTGCAGAAGTATAGTCAGTTCCCTTACACTGCCTGACCACAACACCCAGGCAGCCCCCATCTACATTCGGCCTCAGAGTGGCACGCATATTAGATTTAGTGGACCTACACTGACAAATCATTATCACCCAAAGTGGATAGTTCACAAAAGTTCAATACTTTTGTTGTACATTCTGTGTTTTGAGAAACTATAATGACATTAACCATTGCTTTAGTTTCATACACAGTAGTTTCACTGCCCTAAAACTCATCTGTGCTTTGCCTGTTCATCCCTTCTTTTGAGTATGGACTGGAATCCTGTGCAGAAGTTTTGCCTTTCCTAGAATGCTACATAGTTGGAGTCATGCATTTTATGACCTTTTCAGATTAGCTTTTTTAACTTAGCAAGTAATATGTAGTTAAGATTCCTCCAGGCATTTTTCAATGCTTGGGGATTCATTTTCTTTTTTTAGAGTTGAATATATTCCATTGTCCAGATGAAACAATTTTCTTTATCTACTTACGTATGAAAGGACATCTTGTTTGTTTTCCAGTTTTGGTCAGGATGATTAAAGTACACATATGATAAGCATGAGTGTGCAGGTTTTTGCATGGACTATTTTCAATGGATTTGATTAAATATCAAGGACTATGATTGTTGGATTGTGTGGTAGAAATATTCCTAACTTTTTGAGAAACTGTCTTCCAAAGTGGGTGAATTATTTTGCATTCCCACCAGCAATGAATGAGAGTTCGTGTTGCTCCACATCCTCATTATCATTTGATATCATCAGCATTTTGAATTTTTACACTAGGTGTATAGTAGTATCACATTGTTGTTTTAATATGAAATTCCCTAGCAGAAAATAATGTTAGTTATTTTTTTCATGTACTTATTTGTTATTTTGTATCTTCTTTGATGATGTGTCCATTCAGATCTTTTGACCATTATTTAATCAGACTATTCTTTTTTATTGTTTGATTTTACAAATTCTTTGTCTTTTGAATTTGTCATACATCTCTTCTGAAAATATTCTCTCCTCAATCTGTGGGATATATTCTCAATCTATTCTGCTTTTTGAACAAACGTTTAATTTTAATAAAGCCCAATTTAGCAATCCCTTCTTTCATGGATTGTGCTTTGATGCTCTAATATGTCTTTGCCAAATTCAAAGCCATCTAGATTTTCTTCCACATTATCTAGAAATTGAATAACTGTAATTTAATGTTTAAGTTAATGATTCATTAATTATGAGTGGAAATTATGAAATGTATGAGGTCTGTGCCTAAATATTTTTTTTGTAGGTGGTTGGAAGTTGGAAGGCAAGCAAAATTTGTTGAAAAGACTATTTCTCCATTGCATTTGTTTTGCTTTTTGTCAACAATAAGTTGACAATTCTTGTGATTTATTCATGAGGTATTATGTTCCATTAATATATTCATATCTTCCTTTAAAATACCATACCTAAAAGAAAAGAAATTTATTGTTCCTCAATTCCAGAGCCTGAAAGTATGAAAACATGATGTCATCAGGGTTGGTTTCTTCTAGATATCTACAGAAAGGAATTGTCTGTTGAAGATCTATCCTCTGGCTTTTTGTACTTTGCTGGCATTGTTTGGCTTGTGTAAGCATCAGCATATCTGTGTCTTCATCTTTAAATGATGTTCTACTTGTGTGTGTGTATCTGGAACTAAACCTTTTCTTTTATAAGGACACCAGCCATATGCATTAATTAGGGGTCACCCTACTCTTTCATCTGCAAAGAAGTTTGTATTTGGAGGTACTGGGGATTACGATTCAACATATAAATTGGAAGTGGTGAGGTTTTCCCTTATAGCAATATTTATAATATATGCCCATATAAATTGAGATTACAAAAAAGAACTGCTCTTTAATGTGATTTTTTTTCATACTACTGTTCATTCTCATCCCAGGTGATTAAATTTAGATCTTCTTGGTTTATTTAATTTTATTTTCTTTTCATTTTTTTAAGATAGAAGGGGAGAGAGAGAAAAAGAGAGAGAGAATCAATTTTATTTATTTTTTCCATTTGTTCTCTTGTTTTTGTAACACTTATTTGTATATGTGGTGCTAGGATACAAACCTGCATGCCAGGCCAGCACTCCATTGCTGAGCTGCTGCTACAGCCTTATCCTTCATTTATTTTTTTTTAGCAATTTTTATTTAGTTTTTCATGTGGCCTTTGCTGCTCTGAGACTTCATTGTGTGTATGGTGCATGCATGCCAGGCAAGCACCGTAACCACCAAGCCAACACTCCAGCCCCCTTGATTTCTTACTTTAAAAAAAAAAACTGTTTGTATATATCAATTTCAGTGTTTTGTCACTTTAAATTTTTTATTAAGATTTTTATATGGGTAATCATAATCAATAGTTCAAAATCTAACTTCTCATCCCATGTTGGACAGTTGGCAAATGATGCTAAACAAAATCATTTAAGGTCAGAACCAGAATTTAGAAGTCAGGTAGTTCTATCAATTTATTTTGCATATGATAAAAAAGAAATTCTTTCTAAGAGACTTGGCTAAATTTATGCAAGAAGTAATTTTCAATCAGGACTAGAATTTAGGCATGTCACTTGTATTAGTGTGATCTATGCTGACAGTCTTCACATTGTTGGAATACAATTTTAGTATGCTAGATTTAGCCTATTCTACTGGCTTCTGGGAGGTGAATATTAGCATCTACTACCAACTTTACGTTACGTTATTCCGTGAAATTGGGCACAATGAAAATAATTAATCTGTGGATTTCAGACAATACTATAAATCAAAACTCTACCCTCCCTCCCTAGATGTGATTGTTTAACATTAAACTCTCAGAAACTTTCCAGGCAGCTCCAGAGACTAGAAAACTCTTAAAAGAATAAATTGGCAAATGCACAACTATATAAAAGTGAAATAATGTATTTGCAGATACAAAGATATAGTTTATCAAATTTCAAGTAACTGTACACGTACACTGGCATTGAACAAAGCAAATAGATGGTGATATGTGGGAACCAGGTTTACCACTGTTGTAGTGAAGGGGTGGTAATAAACAAGGGAAGAATGCTAGAATAATCATTGTGATAAGGGACTGGAGTTGGAGACATTGGTATGAACTCATGTATAATTCAATATTGAGGCAGATGAGTAAATGAATTCTTGTAGAAATATTTACTGATATTTATATCTGTATATATTAGTATAAATACATGTATTTTCTCAGGCTTCCAGCTGAAGATCATTTTGTAGTGCCATAAAGTAAGGAATTACTAAAATAACAAACAAACAAAAAACCGATAATAATAAAACTGTGGCACAGGGACACAAGAGTCAAATGAAAGCATTTCCAATGGCAAAAACTGGAATAACTTGACTTATTAATATGTAGTAATGAATTATAATGCGAAGTTTAAAGTAAACACTCACTAGTCCATATTGATATAAATAAATGATCAGACAAATAAATGAGGAAGAAGAATGAAATCTCTTCTACAGAAGAATTCCATACACTTTACATAGAAATTTTTGGCTAGGAAATGTAGTCTAGCTTCCAACTGCTTAACTATGAAATGTTTATAGTGACTCCTTTCCAAAAAGTGAAGCATGGTAGGGATCAATAGACCAACAGAGTAACTTTATAGTGAAAAAAATTAACAAACATTAAGTCTAGGTGCTTAAGGTCAAAAACAACAGTAATAATTCAGGTTAATATGCTCTACTTTTAATATGATATGATGGAAATAGCACTTTACCTCTCTGATCTTCCTCCCAAAACCCAATAACACCAGTCAAGTCATGAGACAAACATTAAACAAACCCCAACTGAGGGACACTGAAGACAGTTAAGTTCAGTAAAAACAAGTAAGGTTTGAGGAACTGTCACTGCCCCCGAGAAACCACCAGAATCATGACCACTAAATGCACTGTGGTATTCTGGATGGAATATTGTGTCTTAATAAGGACACTGGGTAAAAAAACTACACAGTTGGAATGGAGTGCAGATTTAATTACTATATCTATGCTAGTTATTAGGATTATATTAATGTAAAATGTTAATAATAGGGTAAAAGAGGATGATACTAGATCTATGATTGCAAATAAAGATCACACCCACGTACTTTTGCTATTGAACTATTAAATTACTGTGGTACTTATGAGTGCATGTGTATACATAAATATGCTTATCTTAAATACATAAAGTGGCAAATATACAATTTTATTTTGAAAAATAAACATTTTATAATTAATGGAAATTATAACAAAATTATAAATTATTTAAATGTATTGCAGAATGTTTTAAGTATAAACTAAACCATAGGATAGAACGTACTTAGATTTTTCAAAATATCTGAAATATATATTAAAACATGAATTTAGAATATTAGATGACTTGAAGATGGCTTTGCTACTATTATAGCACTTTTCAAGAAGATAACTCTCATATTTTTGGAAGAAGGGATGCCTCACATTTCTTGCTTTTCAACCTTGACTATGTTTAAATGTGATTAATCATATTCTTCCATATCATATTTTGCACATTGACAAATGATATAATTTATAATCTGGCATGCTTTATTTCTAAGTAATATTTTATTCCTTGTGTCTATCTGGTGCAATGTTAACAATCAAAAAAATCACATAGCAGCAGTTTTGGTGACAAAACTGATTAGTGACATATGGGGAGCTGGAGACTAAATTTAAACCTATTTTTACTAACTAAACTATAAATTGAAAAGACATGTGTACTTCACAATCTTTCACACTATGAGGTTCTGAAATGTTTATAGTGTCCATGATTGTTAAAAACAAATGGAAGCTTTGATATCATTGTTGCATTTGACAGAAGGGTAAGTTGAGGCGCAACAAACATTCACATATTCCCTGTCACAATTATTTTGGAGAGGCATGATGGTCCAATTTGTCACTGGAGGCTGCCCTCAGTTCTTAGGGGACAGAAATTTGTTGACATATTACCACTTATTTCATCAAGCCACTAAAAGAAGTCTCAAAATCACCTCACCACCTTTTCCACTTTGGTCAGAAGCAAGTGTGACTTGTCCACACTGAGGGTGGGTGGCAATTGTACAAAAGCATCAAACCAGGAGGTGACTATTTAAGCATAGCTAAGTCTTTGAATCCAGTTTTCAAATGTCAAATACTTTTGTGCAAATCTTACTTTACCAATGAATTCTGACACTTTGAGAATGTGAACTATAGAATATACATGTTAGGTATCGTTATGAACAATTAAAGTGGTAGATATTCTTTTGTTGGATTTTTCCAAGTAAGTAAAGAGAAGCAATAATATAATCTATTAAGTTTATGGAATAATAAAAGCTGGCTACTAAGCTTGATTAAAGTTTAGACTGGCTTCTTCCTGATTTGAATTCCCCAATCTCTCCTTTACTTGAAGCATTTCTTTAGAAATCTTGTAAATCTTCTGTGCTTTGAGATGTACATTAACTTAAAAAGCCTATTGCCAGTTTAACAAACTAGCAATAACTGTCTAAAAGCACCTGGAAACTATCTCTGTGAAATTATCAAAGAAAATAGTGCTCCTTCCCCCCAGTTTCTATGGGAGGGTAGGAGGCTAACATCTATGCACTCTTAACTCCAAGTTTTAAAACTTCCTTTTCACTCCAAGATATGAGAAGGTTGACTTCTTTTGGATGAGGCCAGTTAGCAAACAGAGACCTGTTTCCCCCTTGAACCAGCTTTTTAAACCTGACTGCCTTTGTTTCCATGTATTGGAGTTCAGTCTCACTTCTGGCCTCTCTTCCATATTTCAACAGTCTTGAATAAAGTCTCAAGATTTTTTAAGCTTTTCCTAGTGAAGTCTTTGCTTTGACAAATCAAATCTCCAATTCTAGCAATAGTTTAATAAATGTTTTAGGAGATAAACATAGAAAGCAACACCTTGATATCAAATGGGATTTCTGCCAATTTAGAAGAATTCTATCAATGTCAATTAACATGGAATGACTTGTGAAGGGTGGTTTTGCTTTGTTTGATCAAATATAAATAAAAATTCACTTTTCCTCCCAACGTGTAAGCTATTTTCCCCTATATTTTAATCAAAGCATTCAAATTGCTCTTTTCTAAGCCCTACCATCACTGCAAATTTCCTTTGCTTTTGCCCAAGTAATTTAGCATGTACACTTTGCTTTTTCTTGGACATGGATGAAGGAATGTGCCCCAAAACAAATATTTTCTTTGTATTCCTCTGGCGCTGTGTACTTAAATCTTTATCCACATAATGCAAAATAATTTAGAATGATGCCAGTACATTTATTACCATGATGAAATGTCCTACATGAGAACAAAGTATGTCCACTTGGTGTTTGCTTTGTAACCCTGGAAAAAGTTTAATTTTGAGTAATATAAAGAATGCAAAATAGAATTTACCAACCATCACCAAAAACTAAAATTTACAACATATATATTTATTTTCAATAAAATTATTCATCCATAATAAAAAGCCACTCCCCTTTCTTTAGATTTATTCTTCAATTTATATATAATTGAAAAAACAGCTTTTAGCCAGACTTCAAAGTGCTATTATACCAAAAATTTGTCTGTCAGTCTATCATTTATATCTATCTATCATCAATCATATATCTATCTAAGTCATATCTATCCATTTGTTCATCTATCTTTCCTTCCATCCTTAGACTGACATGTGCTATAGTTCATATACTACTTGTTCTCCAAAAGTCCATGTGTGCAAAGCTTGGTCGCAGACTGTGTTGTTATTGTGAGGTGGTGGAACCTGTAAGAGGTGGGGTGTATTATATAGTATTTCATCATTGTGACCAAAATACCTGACAAGAAAAACTTAAGAGGAAAAGTTTATTTTCGATCATGTTTTCAGAAGTCTCAGTCAATAGTTTGCTGACTCCATTGTTCTGGGCCTAAGATAAGGCAAAACACCATAGTAGAAGGGTGTTGTAGAGGAAAACTGTCAGTTCATGGCAGCCAGGAAGCAGGAGAGAGAGTAGGGGGACAAGGAGAGAGAGAGAGAGAGAGAAAGAGAGAGGAATTATGAGCAGCAAAAATATAATCTCATAGTGCACACCCTAGTGACTTATGTCCTTCAGTCATGCGCTACCTGTCTATAATTAACTTCCATTAATCTATTCAAATTACACATCCATCAAATGGATTTACAGCTATCATAATCTAATCTTTTTGCCTCTGAACATTCTGCATTGCCTAATACATGAGTCTTTTGGGGGCACCACATATTCAATCCATAATATAGAACTTAGTGGAAGGATGTTATGTAATTGGGGGTGTGCCCTTGAAGAGGCTATTCAGACCTAACTTTTCCCTGCCATTTCACATACTGATCAATATTCTGCTGCCTGCCACATACTGCTGCCATGTATGCACAGTTCAGGACAAAAGTTTCAGGGCCAAGTGAACATAAATTGAAAACTCTGAGACCGTGAGACAAAATAAATGTTTTCCCTTATTAAGTTGGTTTATCTCAGGAAAAGCTAATGAACACAACATATTCCTAAGAGTGGGTATTAACGTAATGAGTAAGTTTGTCCCCAGGATGTTAAATTTTTATCATTTAAAATAGGTTTGAGATTGTTTTTATTTAAGGTTACTATGAACTCAAGGGTACAGAACTTTGACAGGTTTCTGATTGATAGAACAGATCCTGTATCCATACCCAATCTACTTGTGCAGGAATTCAAGGTCAAATTAAACATGTGAGAAGTATGTTTGTGGCACCATGTAAGCAGACAAAAAGTGGACTGTCATTTATAAGACACATTCTTCCAAACTTTTATATTCAACATTTCTCCTTCCTGTTTGCCTGCAGGGGATGCCACAAACTTTTCCTATCAGTACATACCAGTCATTTCACTTGAGTTCTTTATTAAGGACATATCAAGCTAGAAACTGTTTCCCTGTGGTCATTGGTGGATATACTTCTATTTTCTTTCAACATCCATTTTGGCTGTTCCATATCTCTATTTATTTTTCATCTTTTCACAGCAGAAGTATTACACATTCTTCATGACTGTTCTTTCTCCCCCATAGAATTCTTTTCTTTATAAACTCATTCAACTTAGAGTAAAGACACCCCTGTGAGGCACAGGAGATTTGTTAATCTTTTCAGAAAAAAACATAATGAAAATTTCAGTTTCTAGTAGGGCCCAAGAAGTCAAGCAGATAACAAACGAGTGAAAGAATATTAAGTTGAAATTAATGGCATCATTTCTGCACTTTAATTTTTTAGAGGAATCTTTCATATGTCATAAAAAAGTGCTCATAAGTCTTCACCGAAATAAACAACTCTAAGTATAAATTTTACTTTTCTAGTTATGATAGAGTTTGTTACAGAATTCTTAATATAAAACATAATTACAAAAGAAAAACAAATGATTATTTTTAGCACCACTACTATAGAGCTAATTAACAAAGGAGTGTTGGAGGATGTTTGAAATGAAATGCACTTATATTTTCTAAAGATGGCAATCTTTATTCATATTAATCATCTTTTCTGTGTGGGATCATGGATAAGGCAATGCAATTTGTCTGCTTGTTCAAGAAATAGAACAAGAAAAAATTGATTTAAAATATTTTTAATAACTACATGTTGAAAAAATCTTCCTCTGCTTGTTTTAAAACACTGAGAATCAAATTAAATATGTGTGCACATACTTTCTGGCCCTTGGAACAACAATTTTAAGCCTTTGGTGATAAATGAAAATATGTTCTATAAAGCAATTCTTTATGCCATCACTATGACAGGGAACTCAGTTACGTTCAATAAACTAGTGCCTAATGTATTAGTAAGCACAACTCTTGAGGCTAAAATTCACCAATTCACATGAATCTCTCATCGACAACTCACCTGTACTCAGTTCCCTTCCAGTGCAACGATGATGTGAAATGACTACTTGGGAGAATATTGGCAATACCAAATTTGTCACTGCAAAAATTGGGGTGTTTGCAACCCATTATGTTTTCACCTGTTCCTGTGTGTGGCTCTATCACAGCCTGTTTGGTGGGAATGTGCAAAGAAGATAATAAAACGAATCTCCAGATTCATTTAGTTAAATTCTAATGTGAACACATATTTAATTACATGACATGATTAATTTTTCATTTACTATTTTTGTGCAAAACCAAAATAAGAACATAACTATGGTATGACAACCATCGTTCCATACAAAAATGGAAACATTTGGAACAGTTCATTGACTTATAATATACATCAAAATAGAACACTTTGGTGCTTCTTCAATTTGATTGTGTCCTTATGTATGCAGCACCCAGATTACCAGTAATTCAGAAGCCTTTAGTCATATTCCCTCCACCCAAGTCAGCACTATCCTGATGTAATGCTACGAATGCTATTTTGAATGTTATGTGAATGGAGGCATACTGCAATGACTTTTGTAGGGCTCCTGTTATGCAATATTGGCCTTGCCTTTCATCTTCATGTCAGCCATAGCTGTAGTTTGTTCAGTCATTGTTGCATGTTATTCTATTCTATGAACATACAATTGTTTATTTGTCCATTTTAATGTCATTGGGCATTTGATCATTTCTAGTTTCATGCAATTATAAATGTTATTGCCATGAACATTATTTTAATTGTCTTTTTCTGCCTTTAAGTACGCAGTACTGCTAAATACAAACCCAGGAATAGAACTGCAGTCATCGAGAATGCACTAGTTACTCACCTTTAGTAGATATGCATGCAGCTTCAGTTGTGGTTATACCAGAGTGTACTACTCATCAGACATTTATGAGAATTTAACTTCTCTTTGTTTTTTTTTATGTGAGTCTTTTCTTTTATATTTGTAATGATACCGAATTAAAGCTTTGATTGGAATTTTCCTGATCTCTAACTAAATTGAACACTTTTTCATATGCTTAGAGCTCTTTTGTATATACTTTTATATAAAGTACCTGTTTAAGTCTTTTGCTGTCTTTCTCCTATTGGATATGTCTATTTTTGAATTGTATGTATTTATACCTATTTATAGTTACTTTAAAATTGAATTAATTTATTTGATAACCTAGAACACAATCATTTATTTGATTATCAATAGTAACCTACTCAGGGTTAGAGTGGTGGCTCAGCGGTTACTGCACTTACCTGGCATGCACAGGATGCAAGTTTGAACCCCATCACCATGTACAAAATGCAGTGTTGGAGCAGTGAAAGCCATACGAAAAACTAAATGAAATTGATTCTCTTTTTCTCTCTCTCTCTCACTGTCCCTCTCTCTTAAAAAGAACACTAACCTACTTTATTCCTTCCATAAAAATGACTAGAAACTATTTTTAGCTTATGTCTTTTAATAATTACATTCCTCATAATTGATTTATCCATAGCTTAAACACTCTAAAAACAAAATGGTCAACAAGAGAACATTTGGATATTATGAAAAGTTACTTGTAGTTTTAATTTTCATTCATAAAAATATTAATTGAGTGACAATTAGTTATGAAGTAAGTTTTTAGGCATGAGGGACAGAATAGTTAATATAGTCTTATCCAAGCTGTAAGCAAAAATTATCAATAAAATTTAATTATAACAAGAATGAAATATAAAAAGGATCACATGCTCCTCAAAACTAAGCCCTAACAACTTTATAGAAAACAAAATACTAAATTAACTTAGCCAGTACCTTGTACAGTATGAAATTTCCTCTATTTTTTACTGGGCCTAGTTTTCCATAGTTCAAAGTAATTTGTTTTGTGGAAGAGATAGACTGGAGATAAGATTAGGGAGGTATCAGCTTGACTGATTTCCCATGAATGAACTTCTCAAGGATGGTTTGTGATGATGAATTAGATTCTGTTCAGAGAAGAAGGCCTCCTTCCCACAACTTTTTCTTGATATGTTTGATAAGTCTCCAGTGTTCTAGAGTTTCTGCACAGATTACTGGATGTCATTCAACCTAATAAAATCCACCTCTGGCTAGAAACTTAAACTGCATATGAGAAAAGACAACACATTCAGAGCAAAGGAAACACACAAGGGGTGAATTGAAGCTGTTATTTTCTTTGACACAATAAGAACAAGGTTAGTCACAGGTTTTCTGAATCATTAAAAGCAAGTCTTTCCGTAGCAACAAGCTGCTTTGAAGCTTGCATTTAAAGAAGAAAAAAAGATTATCAAAATAGTAAAATAAATGAAGAAGGGAACCATTCCCTTTTAATGCAGATTTAGTTAGTGGCCAGTTCGATATAACATAACCACAGTGTATTTTAATTTAGACAGTTCGTAGGGTAGGCTCTGTTTGTATTGTATAGTAAACTACTTTTCCTTAGAAGAGAATGAAATGAAAATGTCTGGTTTTCTTTGTTTCCTGTTAAGTTTTATTTTTATTTACAAAGGAAATTTTTGTCAAGAATTGTGAAAGTTCTGAGAGTTTACTTTGTGTACAATCTAACAAATTAGTTTCCCACAGTTTCATGGAGGCTGGCAGAAGACAGACCTGATTCAGATATAACACAGTGTTATGGTTTAGATATAAGATGTTCTCCCCCAAAGTTCATGTATGAAGCAAAGAAAGGAAGCTTAGATATGAAATGATTGGGTTATGAGTGTCAGTGCACTAATCCCTGATAGGGATTAAATGACATGTAGGCTGTAGCTAGAAGAGATGGGTCATTGGGGGCATGCCTTTGGGGCATATATATTATCCTTGTTGAGCAAAGTCCCTCTCTCTCTTTCTCTCTCTCTCTCTCTCTCTCTCTCTCTCCTTCCCAGTGCCAATTTCCCAGCTGCTCTACTGTATCACCATGATATCCTGCCTAACCCAGGGCCCAGAGCAATGGAGTCCACTATCTTTAGATTGAGATCTCTGAAACTGTGAGTACCAAATACATTTTTCCTTCTCTAAAATTGTTGTTGTGGCTTTTGATCACAGCAGTGGAAAAGTGACTAAAATAATGTGTTTTTTCTAAATAGCACAGTGGACCACAAAAGCACTATGTGAACATTAATTTTCCTTGCATTCTGAGTTTCAAAGGTGTGATGTGGAGTGATCCACTAGATGCTGGATATTCAGTGGTTGGTGACACAGTTGAGAAACTTCAACACTACAAAATACCAGTCTTTGAACAGGGCTATTGGCACCCAGCACTATCTGTGTAGGCAGATCTGATGTTTACCTTGGACAAAAAGCATAATACTCTCTGTCATAAGACACTGCTAGTTTTCCAAGGATGACTGTATTATAAATATCTCTGAATGGATAGTTTAGAAAAAAGTCTTAAAGTTTTTTTTCCCCTCAGAAGATGAACACTTGAAAGTTTCATGGAGAATTACATATCTAAACAGCAATTTTTGTTAAATACATATTGGTTGTATTATTCCCCTCAGTAAAGATTATCCTGTTTTTACTTTTGTTATTCTGATTTACATGATCCCTTTAGAAAATCAGTTGTCAGTTTAATTTCTGCTTCTTTGAAGAATATGTTTCTTTTTTTTTTGAAGAGAGAGAAATGGAGAGAGAGAGAGAATCAATTTTATTTAGTTCTTCATGTTTCTTTCATTGCTCTGACATTTCTTTTGTGTACATAGTGCTTGGGTTCGAACCCACTTATAGTCTTATCTATTAAAGGGATACATTGCTATACATTTGTACACACATATGTAATGATAAATAACTTGAACCCAATCCTTATTCTGGATCTTCTCCCATTCAGCCACTCCCTAGTCTCTTGTCTCCTCTGTGATTTCCCCCATTACAGGTATAAATGACCTTATACATATATACTGATTTTAAATTTTCTAGTCTTAAATGCCTTCCTGAGTATAAGTTTTCTTCTTGGGAATCAACTATACCCTACAATATTGAAAACCCCTCTTTTTCCTCCCTCTCCGCCTTCCCTTTCTCCTGCCCCCACCTTGATTACTCCCTTCATAGATTATGTTATATCGAATTTAGTGGGTCAATTAAGTAAACTTAATTAACTTTTGTCCTATCCTAGGTTTTATTCTTCCTTCCACATGTGAGAGAAAATATTTGACCCTTAAGTCTATATTTGGGGCAGTTCACTCAGCATGACTTTTTCTATTTCCATCCATTTCTTTCTAATAGCTGAGTAGAACTCCTTTGTGTGTATGTATGTGTATATATATACACATACATACATATACATACCACAGTTTTTGGATTCATTCATCCAGGGAAAGGGCATCTGGGTTGATTCCATAATTTAGCTATTGTAAACTGAGCTGCTATGAACATTGAGAAGTTCACTAAAATACATCATATTCAAAACGCATAACAGAGAAAACAAGGAAAGAATATTAAAAACTGCAAAAGAAAAACAACAACTCACTTTCAAAGGCAAGCCAATAAGGGCAACCTCTGATTTTTCAGTTCAGAACTTAAGAGTTAGAAGATCTTGGAATGAGATATTCCAATCCCTCAAAGAACAAAACTTCCAAATAAGATTACTATACCCAGCAAAACTCAGCTTCAAATTCTTTTCCACTCCTGGGTATTTTCCCAGAAGCTAGCATCAGCATATTACAGAGACATAGCTACTTCAATTGAAGAGAGTAAGATACTGATATTGAGGGGATGTGAGAGGGAGAGGGGTAGAGTTCGGTAATTGCATGAAGGGAGTTTAGAAGGGAGTAATGGAGAATCACAGCACCATGAGTCTATTCTGCACAAACATAGATTGTGGTGGTCAGAAGTTCAGACCTCAAAAGACAAGTGGTGGTTGCAGTTGTTTACAATTGAGAAAAAGCCTGGAATGGAAGCGAAGTCAGAAAAAAGTAGGAAAGAGTTTAGAAAGAAGAAAAGAAAAGGTTAATTAGTGAAGTATGAGTATGTATGTTTGTCTGTGGATATTTGAGTCCGTCCAGAGGTAATACAAGGACACAATGAAGGTGAACACCAAGCAGCAGAAAACTAGATGCAAAGTCAGAATCCAAAAAGAAAAAATAAGTTTGTTATTGGTCTTGTTCTTCTCAGGATACTGAGTTTTGATGCTGAGGATTACAGAGTTCAGCTGCCAGGTATGATTGGAAGTTCCCTCTTTTGGTTACAGGCCAAGCCCCTCTAAAAATTTCCTGGTATTTTGTCCCAGGGTTCCCTGGATCCCAGCTAGTCTCTCTGCATGGTGGAAGAAATGGGGAAGATTAGAGATATCTTCTTTCCCTAGCTCCATGTCTCCCTGGTTTGAAAAAAAACCTTAGGGAGTGACTGAGACTCGTGCTCTGCTGGAGAGACCCTTGGAGACTCAGTAGGTACCTGGAGAGGTCGTGGGGACAGTCCTAACTCTGTTTGGTTCACATGG
Source organism: Aplodontia rufa (assembly GCA_004027875.1). Classification (NCBI taxonomy): domain Eukaryota; kingdom Metazoa; phylum Chordata; class Mammalia; order Rodentia; family Aplodontiidae; genus Aplodontia; species Aplodontia rufa. The sequence goes on from PVKS010004059.1 coordinate 17,789, forward strand.
TCCAAATGGCTGCCATTCCTTCCCTTTGTGCTCCCCTGAGACATAGGCTACTGACTTTGAGTGCTGGCAGCAAATTAGGGTGAGACTGGAGATGAGGGCCCTCTCTGAATTTGTGATTTCCTCTTAGGGAATTTTACCCTCAGTATCCCAGCATTCTGCCCACCTCCTCACTGAAGGACCATGTTGCGGTGGTCTGCCCCTGTCCGCAGGGCCTTCCTATGCTGGAGAACAATTTCACTTTTCCTGGGGCTGATCCCAAAATTATCAATTTTCCAAGTGTCTTCTTGTAGCACTATCATCTGGGACTGAATTCCAGTGATGTTCAGGCGGTCACAATCCTCCTGGGTCTGCAGTATTGCTGCTTTTGAGAACAGGGACTGGAAGCCTGAAATAGAAGCCATGAATCTGCCACCAGTTTTTTCTTTCTCTTTTGAATATCTTTAATGTATGACTCGATTTCCAGCATCTGTTTATTCTTTCCTGTTGATCATTTGGTGTAACCCATACACACTTGTATTTTTTTGTTTTGTATTTTCCAACAGTGAATAACTTAAGATGTGGATATTCTAACTAACACTGTCTTCTTCCTTAGAGGACCACATTTTTCATTATTCTCCGTAATGCTTGAGGGACTTCAGTAGGTAGAGGCTGGGCTCTCGGGCTGGTGTGGAACCAAATATCTAGTTTTCTTCTCTTCACATGTGTGACCTACAAGGCTGTCGGCTGAGCCCCTGGCGGGTGTTTCTTCTTATCCCTGAAAGGCTTCATGAGATTGAATTCTGTCTTACGGATATTTCAGCTTAGCTTTCCCCTTTACCTCATCCAGATAAAAACCTTGACAAGTGTGTTGAGTCAGAAAATTGCTGTCGTTGTGAGCCCCCTCAATCTGCCAGATTTTTAATGCAGACCTGTGTGCCGTTGAGGCTTATTTATTTCTCTAGTGAATAGAGCTCTTTTTCTGCTTCCTGTTTCCATTTCTTGAGTTGCTTTCCCCCACCATGCCCTTCCACCATGATGTTCTACCACACTTCAATACCAGAGCAATAGAGACAGCTAATCACGCACTGAAATTCTGAAACCAAGAACTAAAAACATTTCCTCCTATAATTGTTCTTGGCAGGTCTTTTGGTCACAGTAACACAAAAACTGACAAAAAGAGTCAGGGAAGACATTATTCTGGAAAAAGTGACTAGAGAGAAGAAAAAGGGATTTCTATGTACTAGTAATATTTGATTTCTTAATTTGGATGCTGATTACTCAAATATGTTAATTTTTTGAAAATTATAATCTATGATGTGCGTGTGTGATACTTCCATGTGCTCTTGTTTTTTTAAAAAAAGAAAGAGAGACACTGAGGGAAGGAGAAAGAGAGAGAGTCCATTTTCATTTTATTTTTTTAATCTGTTTTTTGTTTTTCTGACACTTAGTAGCGCATGTGGTGCTGAGGTTCATACCAGGTCATCGCACATGCTGGGTAAGTGCTCTACCATTGAGCCACCTCTCCAGTCCTTCCATATAGATTTTTAAAGTTTGGTGTTTGGGTAGGAACATGACTGTTTATATGATATAATATGCCTCTATGTTGACACACAGCATTTATTAAAATGATAAAATGATAGGACTCTTTTTTTCCTGTCAGCCACTATTGAAGCATAATGCCAAATAATATGTTTTTCTGTCAGTTAGTGATATATTCACTGGAAAACGTATTCATGGTACAGAAACTTTTTATAGGCAAATAACCCAATATGGAGGTCACTGCTCTTTACTAAACAGCTTTTGGAGGAAAGTGTACCAGTATCTAAATATTATAAACATATTTATAGAAAATTTTATTTCTCTACCAAAGTTCTTTTGTGAAGACATTGCCTATTTTTGTATCAGCTAATGTTGTCCTTTATTTTGGACCTATAAAGCATATTGATTGGAAATTTCTGTTGATCAAAATCCCCATTTCTCTGAAGACATGAGAGATGCATGGAGAGATTAGGGGAAGAAGTTAGAATAGCTTAGTTGTTGCCCGGCAAAGGCAGAGAAGAGATATAAATATTACATTCATTGATGTACAATACATTTTTGTGATTCAATCATTAATATTACCTGTACATAGCAGGTGCCTAAGAATATAAAATAATATCAGAATGTTTCATCACACCAAATGATCTATGTTATGTAAGTTCCTATTAAACAAGAACGAATCATTGAAAGAAAAAAATATTAATACAACATCAAAATCAAATGTTCCTTGAAGGCTACAAATGCATGATGCATGTTGCTAATTTAACCAAAGTAAACACATTAAAACTTATTTGCAATAAAAGATCTATCACAAATCATTATTAAAAGCCCTGAAATGAAGCCCTTCAATTGTAATTTGTAAATTGAAATTAAATTGTAATTTTATTGGTACTTCAAACTTGTAAATGATTTTCCAGGTACCATAATGAGCTACTCTTCAGAATGCCTCCAGAGAAATTCTTTCCTTCTCAAGTTGTTTCCCCTGGCATCTTCTCACTTTATAATTATTAACCAATATTCATTCTACACAGGAGGATTGTGTTTTAAATTCATGTCAATTTTTAAATTGGTGTGACAATCAAAAATATTATGCTCTTTCCCTTTCACTTGTGTTGATAACATTTTATTTATTATTTATTTATTTATTTTTGTTATATTTCTTTTAAGGAGTTGAGTTGTTGTACAATCATAAATGCTTATAAAGAAAAAATATGATATGCATTTAATCCTAAATCAGTTACCTCCACATTGTGCACACACCAGTCTCTTGATTTTTCTATATTATGTTCATATAACAGATATAAATTTCCATATATATTTTTTTTCCAGAATTAAATGATTGCATAAGCATTATTTGACTTATCGTGGTGGGGGTGGTAAAGATTATGCTACATTGTTCATTGTCTCCATAGATCTTTCCCTTTCTTCCCTTTCCCTCCCATATTATGCCTTTTCCCTCCCCCCATACATGTATGTGGTTCCCCTAGATTATGTGTTGCTATGTTGCTGGTGGGCCTAATACATGAGTTTGACTACCTTTCACCCAATCCTGATTTTGCTCTAGCTTCCATAAATGAGAGAAAACATTCGGCCCTTGAGTCTATGGGTTTGGCCAACTTCACTCAGCATGATTCTTCCATTGCCATCCACCCTCAAATCTTGTCATTTCACATAGCTGAGTAGAATTCCATTATATACACATACATATCAGAGCTTTAGAATCCATTCATACAGTGAGGGGCATCCAGGTTGATTCCATAATTTAGTTAATGTAAATTGGGCTGCTATGAACATTGATTTTGCTGTGTCACTGTAATGTGCTGATTCTAACTTCTCTGAGAAAATACCAGAGTAGGGATAGTTGGTACATACTGTGGATACAACCCTAATGTTTTGAGAAGTCTCCAAACTGCTTCCAGAGCATCAGTACCAGTCTCCAGTTCCACCAACATGGTGCTAGTTTTCCTTCTCCATACAGCCCCTGCAGAATTGGTTACTGTTTGTATTCCTCATCTTTGTCAGTCTGATTTGAGTGAGGTAAAATCTTAATGTAGTTTTGATTTGCATTTCTCTGCTTACTAGTGATTTAGAACACTTCCTTGTGTGTTCATTGGCTTGCTCAATTTCCTCTGTTGAGAAGTTTCTGGCTAGGCATCCAGCTCATTTGTTGATTGGATTGTTTGTGCTTTTGATATCAAGTTTTTTGAGTTCTTTGTAAATTTTGGATATTAGTCCCTCATTGGAGGAATCCCAGGCCATGATTATCTACAATTCTGTAGGTTCTCTCTTGACAATTTTCACCAACTTCTTGGCTGAGCAAAAGCCTTTTAATTTAATGGCAGCCTGCTCATTAATTCTTGACCTTAATACTCTCACTTTGGGAGTCTTATTGTGGAAGTCCCAACTCCCATATGCTGGAGTGTTGGTCCTAAATTTTCTTCAAGCAGTTGTATTATCGCTGGTTTAATTCCTAGTTCCTTGATATATTTTGATTTGATTTTGTGGAAGGTGAGTGATAAAGATCTAATTTCAACTTCTTGAACATGGCTGTCTAGTTTGTCCAGCACCATTTGTTCAATAAGCCATCTCTACTCCATGTTATATTTTGTCCTCTTTTGTCAAAGATCAGATGTTTAAAGATTTGTGGATTTGTCTGAAAGTCTTCTATTCTATTCCATTGGTCTTCATTCCTATGCTGATGCCAGTATCATTTGTTTCTAATACTGTAGCTCTATAGTATAATTTTAGATCTGGTATTGCAAAACCACCTGTTTTGTCTTTCTTGCTTAGTAATGTTTTGGCTATTCTGTGCTTCTTTTTGTTCCATATGAATTTGAGAATTGCTTTTTCTATATCTACAAAGAATGGCATTGGAATCTTGATGGGGATTGCATTGAATCTGTACAGTGCTTTTGTCAGAGTGGCCATTTTAATTATATTAATTCTGCCTATCTAAGATCATGTAATATCTTTCCATCTTCTCATGTCTTCTGTAATTTCTGTTTTCAGTGTTTAATAATTTTCCTTGTCGAGCTCTTTTACTTCTATTGCTACATTAATTCCCAAGTATATTATTCTTTTAGAGGATATTGTGAAAGGGACCAATTTCCTAATTTGTTCTTCTGCCCTAATATTGTTGGCATATAGGAAAGCTGTTGATCTATGGGTATTGATCTTGTAGCCTGCTACATTGCCAAATCTGTTTATCAGCTCTAGCAGTTTTCTGGTGGAGCTTTTTGGATCTTCCACATATAGGATCGTGTCATCATCAAAAAGGGATGGTTGGACTTCCTCCCTTCTTATTCTTATCCCTTTGATTTCTTCCTGTTGTCTGACTGCTCCAGCAGGGTCTTGGGGACTACATTGAATAAAAGTGGTGAAAGCTGGCAGCTTTGTCTTGTTCCTGAGTTCAGTGGAAATGAGTTCAACATTTCTCCATTTAGTATTTTACTAGCTGAGGGTTTTGCATATATGGCCTTTACCGTGTTAAGTTCCTTTGATCCCTATTTACTCTAGAGTTTTGAGCATAAATTGGTGCTGGATTTTATTGAAGACCTTTCTGCATTTATTGAGCTCATCATATGATTTTTGTCCTTAATTCTGTTTAAGTGCTGAATCACATTTATTGATTTGCATATGTTGAGCCAGGCTTGCATACCTGGAACGAAGCCCAATTGATCGTGATGAATTATTTTCTTGTTGTGTTTTTGAATGTGGTTTGCAAGAACCTTATTAAGGATTTTTACATCAATGTTCATGAGGGATATTGGTCTGTAGTTTTCTTTTTTCCATGTGTCTTTGTTGGGTTTTGGTATCAGAGTTATGGTTGCTTCATAAAAAGTGTTTGGGAGAGTTCCCTCTTCTTCAATTTCTTTGAATAACTTCATAAAGAGAGATGTTAGCTCTTCTTCAAAGGTGTGGTCAAACTCTGCAGAGAATCCATCAGGTCCTGGGCTTTTTTTTTCCTTTGGAAGACTTTTAATTTCTGTTCAGATTTCAGTGCCTATTTTGGGGCTGTTTAGGATTTCAGTGTCATCCTGTGTCAATTTGGGGATGTTGTATGTGTCCAGAAATTTGTCCATGTCATCCAGATTATCTAATATAGAGGAATATAATTTTTCAAAATATGTTCTGATAATCTGTTTAATTTCAAGGGGGTCAGTGTTGATCACCCCCTTTCTATTGGTGATTTTGTTGATTTGCTTTGATTTTCTCCTTCTTTTAGTTAGAGTAGCTAGGAGTCTGTCAATTTTATTTATTTTTTTGAAGAAGCACCTTTTTGTTTCATCAATTCTTTTTATTGATTTTTTGTTCTCAATTTTGTTGATTTCATCTTTGATTTTAATTACTTCCTGTCTTCTGCTGGCTTTGGAATTAGACTGTTCTTTCTTTTGTAGAGATTTGAGTTGGAGCATAAGCTTATTTGTTAGGGTTCACTAATGATTCTTTTATTTTATTTTATTTTTTATTCATTCAAGATAGTCATACATTTAGGAGGGAATCATTGCCATACAACCATGAACAAATGCATTAGGCCAGAGCAAGCCAAGGCTGATGCCATTCTATTGTTTCCCCCTTGGGGTTTTCCCCAATTCCATGTTTACCCCATGTTAGTAGGACTTCTTATGGAAGATGACGTTTCTCCACTGGGTTAATAACCCCATATTCCCTCCCTCTAGTAGCTGTGATATCCCTTCTATTCCCTCCACCCCTGCCACCCTCCCTTCATCCTAGGCAAAGTTTCCCCTGCTCAAGTGAAAATTTCACCCATGTTGGGGTTATTATTACCTTAGCCAACTATCAGTGTGTTTCCAATTATATTCTAGCTTCCATATATGAGAGAAAACATTCAGTCCTTGAGTCCCTGAGTTTGGGATATTTGACTCAGCATAATTTTTTTCCATTTCCATCCATTTGGCTGCAAATGCCATGATACCGTTCTCTCTAATAGCGGAGAAGAATTCCACAGTTTTTTAATCCACTTGTCCAGTGAGGGACATCTGGGTTGGTTCCATAGTCTAGCTATAGTAAATTGAATTGCTAAAAACATTGATGAAGCTGTAGCTCTGTAATATGCCCAATCTAGTTCTTTTAGGAAAATACCCAGGAATGAGAATGCTGGGTCATAAAGTGGTTCCAGCCCCAGTTTTTTGAGGAATCTCCACATTGCTTTCCAGAGTGGCTGTATAAGCTTTCAGTCCCACCAATAGTGTGAAAGTGTTCCTCTCTTCCCACAGCCCCTCCAACATCTTTGATTGTTACTATTCTTCATTTTTGCCACTCTGTCAGGAGTGGGGTGGAATCTCAGTGTAATTTTGATTTGCATTTCTCTGATTGCTAATGACTTAGAACAATTTTTCATAAATTATGGGCTTTTTGACTTCCTCCATTGAGAACTTTTTATTTAGCTCCCTAACCCATTGATTGATTGTATTATTTGTAGTTTTGGTGTTCAGTTTTTTGAGTTTTTGTATATTCTGGATATTAGCCCTCTTTCCCAGGTGTAGCAGGCAATGATTTTTCTCCCATTCTGCAGGCTCTTTCTTCATACTCTTGACTAATTCTTTAGCTCTGAAGAAGCTTTTTAATTTAATGGCATCCCATTCATTTATTCTGGGCTTTAATGCTTGTTCTATGAGAATCTTGTTAAGGAAGGTGATGCTGACCCCTATGTTGTGTAGTGTTGATCCTAGTTTTTCTTCAAGTAGTTATATATTTGGTGATTTAATTTCCAGATCCTTGAACTATTTTGATTTGATTTTTGTGCAGGGTGAGAGGTACAGATGCAATTTCAGTTGTGTGCATATGGCTGCCCAATTTGTCCAACACTATTTGTTGAACAAGCTGTTTTTCTTCCAGACTATGTTTTTGCCCCCTTTATCAAATATCAGATGGTTAAAGATTTGGGGGGTTTGTCTCAGAATCTTCTATTCTGTTCCAATGGTCTTCAGTTCTGTTTTGATACCAATACCATGCATGCTGTTTTTGTTACTATAATATAATTTCAGGTCAGGAATTGTGACACCTATTGCTTCCGTTTTCTTGCTTAGTAATGTTTTGGCTATTCTGGGTCTTCTGTTATTCCATACGAATTTGAGAATTGCTTTTTCTATATCTATGAAGAATGCCATTGGTATCTTGGTGAGTGTTGCATTGAATCTATGTAGGGTTTTCAGTAGAATGGTCATTTGTATTATATTGATTCTGCCTATCAAGAAAATGGAATGTTTTTCCATCTACTCAGGTCTTCCACCATTTCTTTTTTAATGTTCATTCAGTAAGCTTTCTGTTTTTTTTTTTGTTGGTTTTTTGTTTGTTTGTTTTTGTTGTTTTTCGCTTATTTTGCTTGTTTTTGGCTATCCTCCTTGCATTCAAGATTACTCAGCCTGTCTTCATAATCTGATGTGCATTCTTCAAGAATTGAAGTTCTATTTTCTACTGAGTTTTCTGTGATATTAATATCTTCCACTGAGATTTTAATTTGTTTGACTGTGTTTTTCAATACTAAGAGCTCTAGTATGTTTCTTTTCTTTTCAGAATTGTCTTCATCAAAGTGGCCTCTCAGTCCCTGAAATTGCTCTCTTATTTCCTTCCTTAAGTTTTCTTTTAATTCTTTGTTTTAATAATCAGATTATTGATACTGTTTTCTAGATTCTTATCTAAGAAGCTATCTGTGGTTCTTTGGCTGGAGTGTTGTGGTTTGAGTAGAAGGATTACTTCCCTTTTTCTTCATTTCTATCTAGGGCCAAGGAGTGGGACCTGTAAGCCCTGTTTGGTTATTTTAATTTGCCTATGGTGGGTTGTGGCATTTTTGTCTCTTTGGTGACTTGGCTGGGTTTAGTTTGGAAAGTAATTTCAGTTTTCTTTTTCTCAATGTACGCAAATAGAAAATGTGTTATTTGGATGATATGGATGGTCAGACCTTTTACATTCCTATCATCTAATGAACCCTCCCAGATTGAAGGTATATAATTCTACTCCTTTTTGAGAAAGCAAAACCAAAACAAAAATCTGCTCATAAAACTTTCCCTGGAAAATTTAACTAATGACATACAGAAGATTGAAATGCTCATTGACACTACTTAAATTAAGTTTCAAAACCAAATTTTTTAAACTTACCTGCTGACTTAAAAACCTTATTTTATGTGTCTTATGAATAAAAGCCTGGATTGTGACCAAAATATAATGCAATCCTGGAATTTAGAAATGTTTCCGTAATTGCTTTTGGGGAAAAATGGTCTTTATCTCGATTAGATTTATTATAGGTAGAAGGTAAAAAAGTGCTAGAGAGGGGGAGGAAGATGCATGAAATGAGAAATTATGTCATTCTTATAAATCCATTTAATTCTTATGAAAGTATATATCATGCATAAAACAAGAAATTTAAACAAATAAATCTAAAGAATTTTGACTGTTTTGAATGCTATGATTCATTTATACAATGATGATTTTAAAAATTGATGAAACAAATTGAATGAGATACAAGTAAGTGGAAGATGGTCCTTGCTCATGGCATGGAAAAATCAATATTATTAAAATGTCCATATGACCCAAGGTGAACTACAATCGACATCAAAATTCCAGTGGCATTTCCACCAAAATGTTAAAACTATTCCAAAATTTACATGAAAGCATGAGAGATACTAAATAACCTAAACATTCTTAAGCAAAAAAATAACAAAACTGGAGATGATACCCCTGATTTCCAAATATATAACACACCTATAGTGATAAAAAACAACAGCTAGAGTGTGAGGAAATGTTTTAATGTCATAGGTCTAATAAGGGATTAACGTCCAAAATAAATAAGAAACAGCTGTCACTCAACAGCAAGAAAACATTTACAAACAAGTAAAGGAACAAAAGAGACATGTCTTAAAAGAAGACACTCAGCGGTTACGGTGATTGCCTGGCAAGCACGAGGACCCAGGTTCAAACCCCAGCACCACGTACACAACTAAGTGTTGGAGCAACTAAGGCCATGTAAAAAACTAAATAAAGTTGTTTCTCTCTTTCTCTGTCTCTCTCACTGTCCCTCTCTCTTTAAAAAAAAAAAAAGACACATATATTCGAAAGGTATGTGAAAAAATACTTAAAATTACTAATCATCAGAGAAATGCAGATTAAAGTCTTGGACCTCACATGTGTTAGAATGATTGCTAACAAAAGACAAAAGATAAAAATGCTGGTAAAAATAGTAGGAAAAAGATTATGGGAATGTAAATTTGGACAGCCACTATATAAAAGAGCATGGTAGTTCCTCCAAAAATTAAAAATAGAACTATTATGTGATTAACTCAGCAATCCAACTGCTAGGTATATGTCCAAAGGAAATTACATCACTACATCCCATCTACACCATGTTTCCTGCAGCATAATTCACAGTAGCCAAGAGATTAAATCAACCTAAGTATTTATCAATAGATAAATGAAAAAAGATAATATAGCATACATACACACACACACACACACACACACACACACACATTCATACACACAAAATGGAATGCCATTCAGTCTTCAACAAAGAAATTCTGTTATTTGTGATAATATGAGTGAACCTTAAAGATTCTTTAATAATGAAATAATCCAAATTCATGTTTATATGAGACTTGTTTTAGGTATTAGGTAAAAGCATATAAAATAAAAATTTATGTAGATTTACCAACAAGGTAACAAATTTGTATTCCTTTATACACTGTTCTCAGTCACCAAAAGTCACAGCACCATTTAAAGACCTAATTTATTTTTATTTACTTTGATTAGGTCTAATTCTAATCATTAACACTGTTTCCTAAACATATTGGTAAAGATTAAAAAGAGGGTTGTAATTTATTTAAGAGTTCTCTTAGCCTTTCTGTTTGATGTTTCAGTTGCAATACTGTATTAACCATTCCCCTCCCGAGTTAAGGCTCTGTCTCTCGGCTTCCTTCATGTTAAAATGGCTCTAAAATAAGCTTAACTTAAGCTCATTTAAAATTAAATTCAAAAGATAAAATTGTCTTAAAAATTATTGTCATCTCAAAACAACAGGAAATATATAAGTACAGATTTAAAATTATAAGAATTATTTCTTGGCTTATTAAATATGTTTTTGCTCTTGATAGCTGAATTTTATACTTTCCTTGTAAAACTTTGTAACTGTTATCTAAATTTGAGTTAGCTTGAGATAAGATAGGCAAAATCTAAGTGTGAGTTCCAGTACTAAATACTGACCCTAATTAAGTCAAAGGGATAAATAAGTATAAAATTATAAACATGTAAGTTAAAGTCCAATACTCTTATTTCAGGATTAATAAAACTGTCCTGGTGGGTGTTTTAAAACCAAAACTTAGAGATTAGAGTTAAAAAAATAAAGGGGCCAAAGAATAACCAATATTTTTGCAATTACTGTTTAACATCAGCTAGGACTCAGGAAACAATGGGACTTCTATAAGAGCTTTGAGATTAGGTCATATGACCTCATGATCAGCAAAATTAGAAGGACCCTAGGGAAAAAAGAAGAAGAAGAAAAAAAAAAGGCGAAATCAATGTCCATGCTGCCAAAGGAGGGTCATTGGAAAGGAAATGTCCCTAATGCTTCCCGGAGAAGCCACATATGGTCAGCAAGACACTGACTCATCCTGACAGATGGCACCACCTCCCCTCTCATAAGTCCCCAATAGTGACCCTGAGAAATCCAGCCTGGCTCCATACTAATAGATTGGAACCAGGTCAAGTTTGACCAACTAGGTCTTAGACATCTGGCAGAAGAACTGTAACCAAAGTACGCTATATAGAGACCAAAATAATGAGGTTTTTAGACAGAAGCCCCTACTTAGACAACTAAGACAGACCCTAAAGACCCACTTAGACTGACACTCCAGACCCCATGGCACTCCTCAGGCTGTCCATCCAGAAAAAGACAGCACCAAGCAAGATTGAGGACCAAAAGGTCAACCGCCTTGATCTGACCACACCCTGGAAGCTGGTCAGTCTGCTCATGGTTGAAGCTTGAGGAAGCTACGATCCTACATCTGCCACCTGGAGACTGGCTGCCAAAGAAGAAAAATTGAAAACTTAATCTTTTAGCTCTTATGCTATGATGCATTGCTACCCTCTGCTTCTAACTATATATATAATTCTTACCTTGGTCTTTGCTACAGTACTGTTAACAGTGACCCCTGCTGACTGGACTGTTGATAACAAAGTCTTATTTATACTTTTCTATTTTGCTTACATAAGATTTTTAGGATTTATTTGATGTTATTAAGTTGACATTATTGTTTGATAGATTAACCTATGCTGGCAAAACTGTAGATGTATTACTTAGTGTGGTTTTCAATAGTCATCAAATGTAATTGCTTGCACTATGGCTGGATCCGAGCTATTACCCACCATGTATCCCATGTGTTGTGATGGTCTATTAGAAAGTTGGTATAATTAATAAGATGTGTATGGGTTTTGCCCCACCAGAAGAATGCTATAATTAATTGACCATTTGTTACTGGGAACAATTCAGAATTCATATAGCTCAGATTGAAAAGACTTGCCCATAGATTTTCTCCACTTCTAAGGAAGCTTAATATTGCTGGCTCCAAAATGGATTCAAGGACCAGGTCCCATCACTTCAAGACTGAGCCCAGCTGATAATCTGTATAAGGGTATCAGCCCTAACCTTAACCTGCCTTTCTTGGGAAATAATCTCTTTTCATACTTAGCTGAGAAAAGAGTCAAAGTCTTGGACTTAAAAACGGTTGGGACTGTGGAGGAGGCCTCATGAGTGAGGAATGACCTTGGAAGAAATTGATTTTGAATGCTTATTCCTTGCCGCAGTGAAATCAGACTCACAATGATCTAAAGGGTGAGAGACCGCAGAGCTTGAGTCTCACTTAAGAAGTTCTTAAAAATATTGTATTGCTAAATTTGGGTCACAATATACACAGTTTGTTAGAAAGACCCCTTATAACAGAATATTGTTTTGAAATGATACCTGTTGGCCAAACAAACCTAGTTGGTTTTGGGCAGATAATCTATACAGTTTAGAACGTGGTCTTAATAGTCTCAAATGCATAATGCCCACCCCCCAAAATAATTTCTTTCTATCTGCACCAGTCCAAACTCTGTACAGATTCATTCTTTTTGAGGCATTCCTGAGATTCATAATTCTGGGATCAGCTAGACTCATCTGACTGAAAAGCACCACATGGTCCATTTTGGATCTGTGGGGAAAAAGGCATGCACCTGTCTCCCAGTAAACTGGTGGAGAACTCACACTATTGGCATAACAGGAATTATTTATTGCTACCATGCTTGGCTGCTCTCTGCATGCAAATAATCAGTTCTACTATAGAAACAAAAACAACTAAATTATGACATTATATACAGCTTTAAGCCAGAAAGATGGCACTCTTTAAGGATTAAACTAAGGCATCAAAGGAGTGAATGAAGGAAGCTGAGGGAGGTGTTTCAGGATTCTGCCCCTAATTATGGTGACAATGTAACTTTAAACTAGCTCAACTGGCCACCATCAGTAAAATCTTTGCCAAGATGTATGCATGAGGTGCACAGAATTTAGCTTGCATAGAGGTTGGTTGTGGTTTGTTTCTTCCAGCACAACTCTGAGCTGTGCTTCTTTAACGTATAAGAGTAATGGGATGAGCCTTTACCCCAGAGAGAAAACCCAGTGCAGAAGGTGTTTTATTTCTGTAAAAACTTGTGGAACCACTGTCTGACTTGTCAAAAAGGGAAAAAAAAAGAAATATTACATAACCTCACACAGAGCATAAAACTAAGAATTTTCAAACTTGGGGTCCAGGGGTCCAGGATTTGAGACATGCTCCCTGGATCATGATTCTCAGTGCAATAATCTATGTGTTAATCAGCTTTCCATGGTGATGACAAAATATCTGGGAAAACAGACTTAAAAAGAGGAAAGATGTATTTTGGTTTCTAGTTTTGTAGGTTTCAGTTTATGGTCACATTTTCTCATCACTTTGGGCCTATAGTGCATGATGGAAAAAACCTATTCACTTCATGACAGGTGGAAAACAAAAAGAGAGTGAAGAAAGAGCCAGGGTCTCAATATCCACCAAGGACACACCTCCAGTGACCTAATTTCTTCCAACTAGGTTCCACTTCATAAAGTTTCTATGATCTCTCGCCATGGCCTGGTGATCAAGCCCTTACCGTATGAGACTTTGGGAGACATTAAGCATCTGAACCATAACAATGTATTTCATTGAAATCATCTGTCTAACACTGGAATAATATAGAAGTCCACTGAATATTTTATTTTTATTTTAATTGTTTATGTTGAAAACACAGATCTAATGTATTTTGAAGACTTGATATTAAACAATAATAATATTTTTGAGTTACTGTGCTCTAATTTTTAGCTTCTACAAAACTCTGTGGTTTATTGCATATATACTTTTGATCTTTTCCAAGTTGAGTCCTGCATTAAAGATCCATCTAAGCTTGTCCAAACCACAATCTGCTATTATTACATGTAAGGAGTTTTCTGTAATTATTTTATATAAAGCTATCTAATGTTAATGAATTCTTCAAGTACTATTCATAGACTCATCTCTGAACTTTCTTTACTATTGCACAGATTTCCAGAATTCTTCCATAACTTTCCCACATCCATCTCTGTTTTCCAGTAAAGAGTTCTAATAGTACCTACTCCTATCTCTGACTCCCTAAAATTTCAGTGATTATACTATCTTCTGAACAACAGTCATAACATGGGTATACCCATCTCCTAGGAATTTCTGAAAAAAAATTAAAATATCTAAAGAAGATAAAATATCTCATTTCCTCCCATGTTTTGTGAAACTAATTGCTAATATATCAGCATAGAACCCTAAAATTAGATATTTATTTAGGTGATTGAATGATTAAAATAGGAAATAGTATATATTCTGATTTTACTCCTCAGTATAGTAAACAGATCAACACTACCTGAACTAGTACTTGCCTAACTAGACACACTTTCATTTACACAGACTTCAGTTCAAATATCATTCTTCTAATTATGACATCTTGAAAAAATTATTTCAATTCTCATAACCCCAGTAGCATGCATGTAAATGAAGAAGCTTAATATTTTTAATTGTTCAACTTGGTGCTTCCTTTTTTAGATTTATTGAGTTACAATTAATATACAGAAAAATTGCACACATTTAATGTATGTATCTTGATGAGTTTTGACATGCATGCACCCATGAAACTATCACCAAAGTCAAAGTTCTGAACATATCTATTATCTTCCAAAACTAATTTCCTTAATTATTTTTATTTTTTTGTTATTTTTGTTTATTTATATTTTTAAAGTTTTTTTTTGCAAGAACACAGAATGAGATTTATTTTATAACATATTTTTAAGGTCCATGATACTGTTATCAATAACTTTACATACGATATTGTTCTGTGGTTCTCCTAAATTTATCCTGCATAATAGTAATAATATATATATGAAAATACATTCCTCCCTCCTTCCTGATCACTTTGTCAAAAATTGAATCAAAATGAAGCAATACTTTTATGTAGTCCAAAATTTATAGTTGAATGAATATGACACAATCGAGGTCTATTATTAAACTAGTGGCATGAAGATAGTGACATGGCACCCTTGGGGCAAGCCCTGCAGCTACCCTACTGTTCCCTGTGGTGAAGCCAGAGTGCTGACCTTTCTGGACTGAAGCACAGGCAGAGAGCAGGACTGAGGTGCCTGAGACGCTGAGGCAGGACTGAGGTGCGCCTGAGCAAGTCAGCTTGCCATCCCACGGCTTGCATGGTGTGCGCACCCACTGCAAAAATCTGCTGCCCACAGAGCTGCAGCTCCCCACCTGCCCCACCCCCTGCCACACCTCAGGGAGCCTACCTACCTCTGGTTTTCCCTAGAAGTGGGGAAAAAATGAAAGCAAGGCAAATCAGAATGTGATTCAGGGTTAACAATAGATATTGTAATTTTCTGAATTCAGAGTAGCATAAGTTTGGACCATTACCCTTGACCCTGGTGCTATTGAAATCTCTCGATGACAACCCTTGTCACATTCCCTGTTGCCAGAAGAATTCTGTCTCTACACACACTTGAATAAATCCTACTCTAACACTCGCTTATCCTGCTCTCTGAATTTCATTTTTTGAATTTATGAGACAAGAACCCAGACAGAAGAGATTTACAGTGAGCTGTTCAAGTCTGCCGAAACCCTGAAGGTCAAGGCCAGTCATTAAGGGCTGCAACACTTGTCTGTGGCAGACCACCCACCAAGAGAAGAGGATGAGCTTCTTCTGGAAACTCCAGTTTCAATAGCTTTGCTGGGGTACCTCAGTAAAGGTCAAGTGTTCTGGTAATCATGGCATAATAATGTAGTATAATATCAAATCAAGAATAAGTCCAAGTCATGTAGGAAAAGTTTATAAATATATACCAACTCACAGTCATGTGAAAGTAAACTCAATTGGCACGAAAAATCTTTTTTTGGGGCAGTCTAACAAATTAATGTTTCTTGAACTTTCTGCTATGAATAACCTTTTGCCAATAGCATCTTTACTGTCTACAAAAAATAAAACCAAAAATACTTGCTAATCCAATGTCTTGGATTCTTTCCCCTCTGTTTTCTTCTAACAGTTTTATTAGGTCTTACATTTAGGTCCTTGATCCATTTTGATTTACTTTGTGTAGATGGTGTTAAGAAAGGAATTATTATTTTTTATTTTGCATGTGGATTTCTAGAATTCCCAGCAAGATTTGTTGAAAAGATTGTCCTTTTCCCAGTGAATGGTATTGAGACCCTAGTGAAAATAATTTGTCCATGTATTGGAGGGTTTATGTCTAGGCTTTCTATTCCATTTCATGCATCTGTATATCTTTATCTGGTGCACACTGATTTGCTTACTGTAACTTTGTAGTAAGCTTTCAAATCAGGAAATGAGCCTTCCAATTTACTCTTATTTAAGGTGTTTTAGATATTTAGGGACTTTGAGATGCAACATAAATTTTACAATGGGATTTTCTATTTCTTAAAAAGAAAATCTCACTTATTAAAAGTGAGATTTTAATAAGAATTATATTGAATATACAGGATACTTCAGGCAGTATTGACATCTTAACAATATTAAGTCTTTTAATCCATGAACTCGGGATGTATTTCTATTTATTTATGTCTTTTTAAATTATTTTGGCTACATTTTATGGTTTTAATTGCACGGATCTTTGTTTTCTTAGTTAGTTCTAAGTACTTTATTTTTTAATGCCAATATAAATGTGATTTTTTCATAAATTCTTTTAAAAATTGTTTAATCTCACTGGTCAGAAACACAACTGATATTTATACATTTGTTATTGATTGTTTTTAGTTAAATAACATTAAGGTTTTTGTTTTAAGAAAGAGAGGGACAATGAGAGAGAGAAAGACAGAAAGAGAGAATCAATTTTATTTAGTTTTTCATGTAGCTTTTCTTGCTGTGACACTTCCTTGTGTGTGTGGTGCTGGGGTTTGAACCCACTGCCCTGCACATGCCAGGCATGCGCGGAAACCACTGACCCACCACTCTAGCACCTTAAGATGTGTTTTGACATAATCATTATAGCATGGAATGTAATTTGCTCTCAGTATCCAGCACTTCCCCTCTTCCTCCTCCTCTTTCCCCACTGCTGCTCTTCAACTACTGTTTTTTGGTAATATATTTAATATTTTTAAATTAGTGTTTTGTAGATATATTTTCTTCTTCTCCTTTCTCCTTCTATTTTCCCTCTCCCTTCCTCTTCTTCCTCTTTCTCTTTCCTTTCCCCTCCTCCTCCATGTTCTTCTTTTCTGTACCAGGGATTTAACTCAAAGGCACTTAACCACTGAGCCACATCTCCAGTTCTTTACACAGTTTATTTTGATATAGGTTCTCACTTAGTTGCTTAGGGCCATACTAAATTGCTGAGGTTGTCTTTGAACTTGCAGTCCTCTTGTCCTTGATTTTAAGGTCTCTTAAAAAAAAGTCTTTGTCTAGTAAATATGCCATTGGATGATTTTAAGGAACATTTTTGTTCTTTTTTTTCCTCAATACAGCACTCATTTTCAATTTCATCTTATGCTTTCGATTTCTGTAGTTGCTGTTAAAAACTAGATATTTGTATTTAATCTTATGATAAATCTGGAAAGCAGGTTTATTTTATCTCCAGACTTTGCTATTTTTCAATTTTTGTATTTATTTTTATTGATTTATTGATAATTTTTGTTGTGTGTGTACGTGTGTGTTGCTGGGGTTCAAACCCAGGGCTTCATATACACAAGGCAAGTGCTCTACCACTGAGTTATATCACCAGTCCATGTGTGTGCTATTTTTTATTGCTTACATTTGTTTATATCATTTTAGACTGCCGCAGGGCTAAGGATCAGCCTGAAGCATCAATGTAAGATCTTCTCAAGTCTTTCTGAACCTATGCTTTTCCCTAGTCACTTTCTAATTTTCCTTATTTAAGCAGCAGCTTTCAAATATCCTACTCTTTAATGTCTAACTCTCACAAGGAGAAAAAGAAAATAATAAAGTAGAGGAAAAATGGCACTATTGATAAAATCCCTTATAAGTCAGTTCAGCTAAAAGGAAAGAGAGGTTTATAACAATGTGCGCAGGGAGAACAATAGCTGTAGTGCTCTTTGCACCTCTTTGGTCAAAAGTAGTCATTAGGGATCAGAATACAAGTTCCTAATATTTGTAGTACTGAGTCCTTTAT